>MCJB01026772.1:66073-136904 GCA_002018475.1 Nicotiana obtusifolia | reverse complement strand
AAGGCCTACGTCGAGTTCGATCGTTTCCGAGGACGTAAAGTTCATTTTGCAAAATCAAAATAACTAAGTCTGATCTCAAGGCTAAGGCCTACGTCGAGTTCGATCGTTTCCGAGGACGTACAGCTTATTTGGCTAAGTCCGATCTCAAGGCTAAGGCCCACATCGAGTTCAATTACACTTGAGGACGTACAACTTATTTGGCTAAGGCCTACGTCGAGTTCGATCGTTTCCGAGGACGTAAAGTTCATTTTTCAAAATCAAAATAACTAAGTCCGATCTCAAGGCTAAGGCCTACATCGAGTTCAATTACACTCGAGGACGTACATCTTGTTTGGCTGAGTCCGATTTCTAGGCTAAGGCCCGCACCAAGTTCAATTGCACTCAAGGGCATCCGACTTATTTGGCTGGGCTCGATCTTACGGGCTAAGGCCCAAGATTCAGTTCGGTCGTATTCAAGGGCATGCAGGATCGATCATATTATAAGCTTATCCTGGCTTAGTCCGATTTCGAAGAGTAAAGTCGGAAATCCGATCTCCCAGAGGTAATCATCAGAAGATGAAATAATTCAGACAGGATAAAAAGAGGAAAGTACCTTTCATATATATATATATATATACATACAAGGGCAAAAATCGCAAAAAGAAATTAAGGAGAGTTTCCTATTCAAGATCATCTTCCTTTTCTCCATCTGGGGATGCCCGTTTCTCAGCTTCGGCTTCAAGTCTCTTCGCCTCTTCGATGTCATCAGTGAGGTCAAAACCTCGAGCTTGCAATTCTTCGAGAACGGAGACGCGGGACTGGCATCTGGTATAATCGGCCAATATCTTCGATTCCTCACGAGCGGCTTCGGCGTCGGCTTTATATTGAGCCACCTCAGCTTTAGAGGTGGCGACCTCTGATTTTACCAACTGCAAATCATTCACGAAGACATCTCGATCCATGATGAGCGTATCGACTCGGGACCGAAGATCGTCGACATTCTTGGTCAAAGCCTCCTTTTCCGAAGCCAACTGCTCGACCTGGTCTTTATATACTTTGGCCTCGTCTAGCTCTGCTCGAAGACAGTCGGTTCGATCAAGTTGTTGCTCCATCTTTACAGCCATATCATCCTTTTCTTTGCGCACCAAATCCAACTCGGCTCGGAGGGTCAATATCTCCCCTTCAAGTTGCTGACGGCATAATGTCTCCGCTTTTCTTTTTCGAAGAAAAAATTCATGATGAAGCACCGAAGACTACATAGGACCAGAAAGAAAAAGAAACAGTTAGTTAGAGAAATGGCGAAAAATTCGAAGGGATTTAAGGGAAGCGGTTACCTTGTTTAAAGCTTGCTGTGCTTCGTTAAACAGGCATGCGTCCCCCACCGCATCCATTGCCGCTTGATCTTCTTCGGTTACCAGGCATCGGAGATAACTGGCCACCCCCACGGGCGCAGAGAGGGCCCTCGCATCTTCGGGTATGGTGAATTTCATCACCTTCTTCCGATCTGGATGGAGGCTCGGAGCGGGAAACGTGTCGGTCAACTTAAGGTCAACGGATACCTTGCTCGTTTCGGCAGAAGGACTCTTCCTTGGCACGTCGAGCCCGAAGGTATCTGCTGATGGTACATCGTCGAAATAATGGTCGAAAAGACCTCCCAACGCATGACCTTTTCCTGGGGACGGAAGCTTAATGTTCCGAGCTTCATTAAACGACGACTCCGAAAAGGAAGGAGAATACGCCATCTCTTGGGGATCGGGAATTCCTTGCGTTGTCACTACGGCCTCGACAAGGCCCTCTATCTCCGATCCATGAGGAGGGGATTTATCGGCTGCCAGTTCGGGAATTGCCCGTGCTGGTTCACGTCTTGATGGATCGATATCGTCGCACTCATCGGAACCAGAATCCAACCGAACAATTTTTGGTTTCCGAGCTATGGATTTCTTTCTCTTCTTATTTTTCTCGGCCTCAGCCAGACTGGGGGCTTCTTTCCTTTTCTCCCTCTCCCGCACTGGTGCAGAGGGACGGCTCGGAATACCTCTGTCGGGCACCTCCGGCCTCAATTCAGCATCTCTCGACAAGCCTGCAAAGGAAAAGAGAAACCGGTCAGCGACAACATGACACGCGAAATATCGGAATCGCAAATTTTACCGTGATTCTTTGCCTCCCACTGGCCTTTCGATATTTCATGCCATGAGCGTTCGGAATAGCTCCTCTGGGCCACCAGCTTCCGAACCCACTCTTCCAAATCTTGAATCACGGCCGGCGCTTGAGCAACGGCTGTGTATTGAAAGAAATCCAATTAAGAAGGCAATAGAAGATATTTGAAAAGACAGCTATACACAACAGTGCGCAAACGATTCTTACGATTCATGTTCCACTTCTCAGGGAACGGCAGATCATCGGCAGGAACCAAGTCCGATGTCTTCACTCGTACAAACCGGCTCATCCAACCCCGGTCTCTATCCTCATCGATGCTCGAAAAAGGGGACTTACTCGCCCTGCGAGTAAGTTTTATTAGCCCCTCGGAAAATTCGGGGGCTGTACAAACGCATCAGGTGGTCTAGGGTAAAAGGTTGCCCCTCGGCCTTGCTCGCGAAAAAGCGGAAAAGATGAATTATCCGCCAAATGGAGGGATGAATTTGTCCTAGTGTGACGTTGTACCTTCTGCAGAAGGCTACAACGATGGGGTCTAAGGGCCCAAAGGTGAAAGGATAGGTATACACGTTTAAATAACCCTCTACATGGGTTGTGATCGAATCTTCTGGGGAAGGGATTATCACCTCCTTATCTCTCCAGTTACACTCTGCTTTTACTCTTTCAACGACTTCTTCAGTAATGGAGCTTATATACTTGCTCACCGGCTCGCCCCGACCCGGCGCAGAGGAGGCCTTCTCTACCTTAAAATCAAAACCAATAGAACACCCAACTGGAACAAACGCCTTTAAGGGGGGTTCAACTATGGCCTTTTCCACAGCGGCCTGAGCAGCATTTTCTCCCCCCTCGACGGACTGGGAAGGGGAAGATTGTTGAGGTTGAGGGACAACTTTAGATGTCTTCGCCATTAAAGCCAGTAGAAAAGAAGTTGGTGAAAGAGAGGCTAATGAAGTAGGGACTGATAAAAGAGAAGACAATATAGAAGAAGGTAAGAGAGAGGATGGTCAGCGGGGGAAAGATGATAAAAAAGAAGCAACGTGGGTGAGAAAAGTGAAGGAGAAGAAGTTCGAAGGGGAGTATTTCATATAGCGGCGGTTCAGAAACCGAGGAAGGGTGGCATTTAATGAAATGGCAGGAGTTTGTCGCGAATCGACCGCTGAAAAGACTTTCCCCTTGACTGGGCGTGTCACTGTGCTGATGTCACCAGACAAAAAGGACGGTCAAAACCCTTACCTAGTTTTTAGGGAAGCGGCGGCGGCTCATCTCGTTCTTTGTCATTACACTTCAAAAAACGAGGGGGCTATCTGTGTGTGGCAAAATCGAATTTACCCATGAAAGGACGAATCGAGGTCGAACCTCAGCACCGGTCATCCAGCCGGCAATCGAGGTCGAACCTCAGCACCGGTCATCCAGCCGGCAATCGAGGTCGAACCTCAGCACCGGTCATCCAGCCAGCAATCGAGGTCGAACCTCAGCATCGGTCATCCGGCCAGAAATCGAGGTCACATATTCGATGCCGAGGTCGGAGCCGTAAGATCGGTACCAGGATCGAAGCTACGATTTCGAAAGCGGGGTCGAAACCATAACTCCGATATCGGGCTCGACATTGCAGTCACGGGGTCACGTCAAATCTCGCCTTCGTGATAGCCGATGTGTCCGTTATATCAGCTGTCTACTCGCACTCAAGTCAAGAACACTGTTCAAGCTATACCAAACGTGCAGTACTTTTACCAAACCTGCAGTACTTTTACCAAACGTGCATGGTCTTCACCAAATATGCAAGGACACGGTGATTATTATCAAGGACACTTTATGAGCAGAAGGGCTTTTATCTCCTCTATATATATACTAAGCCCATCAATGTAAAGGAGGCACAGTAAAAAAGAAAGCAATATTGATTTTCAAGCTTTGTGATTATTCTTCATCTTCCAAGTATCGTATTCTTTACATTTTATATTTACTCGCTTAGTATCAAGTCTTGCCACTTATCTATTTGTTCCCACGCATAAATTCAATTATTTTACTTCCGATTTTTGGGGTAAACACTAATATACATCAAATACATATTTTATATTATATCATGTATATCTTATTTTTAGTCCAATATACCAAACATATCCCAATAAAAATATATCCACCAAATAATCTCATCATTATTTAATTCCCATATTATAATCTTGTCATTATAATTTCGGGATAACTTGTTCCCCAATTAAAAAGTACCAAAGTATAACGATAAAAGTATTATCCGCTTTGTCCCAATTTATGATGTGGTATTTGATTATGTACGGAGTTTAAGAAAAAATATAAATTTTTTTAAAATATGTTGGCTAAAATAAGTAATGGATATTTTTGTGGCTATAAATCATGTCATTAAAGAATAATAAGAAGTTTATAGTTAAATTATTTCTACGTAAGAAAATATGATATTTTTTTTAGGGACAGAAGGAGTAACTTTTGTGTGTGAATTTGCATTCTTTCAATATTTAAAAATAAAATAATAAATTCAAAAATTACATATAAATATTAAAATTGTAATAATCAATAATTTAAAATATTTAGAAGATTCAAAAATAATAAAGCGTGATCGAAGAACCTCTTTGGCTCGCCGTAGTAAGATTGCCACAAAAATTGAAATACGAGTATCTAGTCTAGATTATAAGAGGGTAAAATGATAATTTAACCCTTTTACTGTGTTTTTTCACATTTGTTAAAATAAAATTATTAGTGGCAACTGGCAAATATCGCATATAATGCAATTTAGGCACCATTGAGCTAGCTTCATATCTTTCAGCAGATGTATTTGCCACATGGTTTTTTTTTTATATTTTGTTGTTTTTCTTGTGGTAAGGGTTAATTATATTAAGCTAGAAAATAAGCAGTCACGACTAACTATAGTAGTAAGTGTCATAAATGACACATGAATCCTTTTATTTCACTTCGTTTTACCAGTTTCTTCGTTATTTGTCATTTTCAATATATCCTACTGAATTGCTCTTTTTAATAAAACTTTCAAATAGTTGAATTTCATTTATTAGGAGTAGAAAAATATAATAAAGAAAAACGGAGGCTAATGAGTGAGTAAATATAATGACATAAATATTTCAAAACTATAAAGTCTATTAGTATGTGTTCCAAGACTTGGTGTCACAAGTGTATGTGCAACTAGTAGAATATACAAAACTCTAACTACTATCTGAAATAAAGGTAGACAGAACATAGATGCAAAAGAGAGACTCTAGGTATAGCAAAACGGCTCAGGAAGCAACTCATCACTAGGCCTCTGGGTAACGGGGTGCGCGCCGATGTGACCGCCAGATGCACCTGCCTCAGACCCTGCATGATTAGTGCAAAGTGTAGCATGAGTACATAAACAACATGTACCCAATAAGTATCTAGTCTAACTTCAAAGAAGTAGTGACAAGGGGTCGACATCGACACTTACTATGGGCTAACAATAAAATACAGAAATTCTAAATAAACATGGATTATGTAAATAATAATACTAACTCAATAACAAGCAGTGAATAAATAATTCTTTCACTAATAGTAATTCCTATCAATTTCTGTCATCAAATAATTATAACCTCTCAAGCTATAATGTAACGACCAGACCGGTCGTTTTGAGTATTAGCATTCCGTTCGGTGGCTTAAGATCTCGAGCAGCTCTGTATTATGTGTTATAACGTGCGTGCGTAGTCGAGTTAGGATTCAGATGATTCGGCATTGATTTGGAAGAAGGATTTCGTGTTTTAGAAGCTTAAACGGTAAGAGTTGACCGGAATTTTGACTTTTGTATAGACGACTCCGAAACAACATTTTGATGGCTCCAATAGTCTCGTATAGTGATTTTGGACTTAGGCGTGCGTCTGGATTTGAATTTGGAGGTCCGTAGAGTAATTTGAAGCATTTCGGCGAAAAATGAAAAGTTGAGGTTTTTTGAAGGTTGAGAGGTTTGATCGAGAGTTGACTTTTGTGATATCGGGGTCAGATTGTGATTCCGAGAGTTAGATTAGCTCCATTATGTCTTTTGAGACTTGCAAGCAAAATTTGACGTTATTCCGGATTGATTTGATATGTTTTGGTGCAAGTTGTAGAAGTCGAGAGTTCATAAGTTCATTAAGTTCAATTTGAGGTGCGATTCGTAGTTTTGATATTGGTTGATGTGATTTGAGGCCTCGAGCAGGTCCACGTTATGTTTTGGGACTTATTGGTATATTCGGACGGGTCCCGAGGGGCTCGGGTGAGTTTCGAATAGGTTTGGGTTGTGTCGCTTGTTTTTGATGTTTCGACGTCGTTTCTCAAGCATAAATGGTAACACATTAAGCAAATGAACTCTTATTTCTGTTTTGATTGAAGCATTAGATCCGTATCGTAATTACGGAGCCATATCAAAAAGAATAGTCGAATTTGGACATCGTGTGAGGGAGTTATGCTCATTTTGGTGTCGGAGAAGAGAGCTGGTGCTGGTGCTTCGCAGATGCAAAGTTGGGTCCCGCATCTGCGACCCTGCAGGTGCGAAAACAGGTTCGCAAATGCAGAAAATGCAGCTGGCAGATTGCAGGTGTAGAATTTTAGGCGCGGAAGTGAAATTCCCTTTGTATTAAAAAAATCAAATTGCATTTATTTAGTATTTTGAGCATATCTTGAATTCTATAGCTCCGATTGAGGTAATTTTTGCGGCGTTCTTCTCGTCTTTTCACGGGGGTCAGTATATAACTATAATTTTTGTATTTTAATATGATTACAGAAGTTCATTTTTGAATTAATCCATGTTTTGATTGGAGAATTAGGAGTTTTTATCAAAAAAGAAAAAATACATAAGTTACCCCCTAAACTATGGACCAAATCACTATTACACACTTTTTGCGAAAACAAATCACCTTATACACTCAACCTTTTCAAAGTGTGTCTAATACACACTACTTTTTTCTTGACCAATTTTTCAGAATATGTGTAATTTCACACTCCAATCAGATAGTGACACGTGTCATTAACTTATTAAAAAAAATCTTAAAATTATAATTAGATCACATATTCTTCATTAAATCCATCACCGTGGCTGCCTTCTCTTCGATCGGCCACCATCAAATCTTGCCTTCCATCTCCGACCACTATTCTTCAATAAAAAATTAGCTATGTGAAGTTCTTTAATACAACACAGCATCATCCCTAACCTTTCATCTCCATTAAAATTATTTTTCTTTCATTCTTAAAAAACCCCAAAATAATAATCTGGATTAACTTCTTTAAGCAAGAAAGCCTATACATTCATTGTCGAACTTATTATCTTTCTACTAAAATCTTTAAATTCCATATTATTCTTTATAAAGATCAAGGATGGCAAGAACCACCGTAGAGGGCGAAGGAGGACTGCCCCTGGCGGCCAAGGCAGTGGTTGAACTAAAAAGTAGTTGCAGAGAAAGTGAAGGCTCTAATTCAAGATAACATCGCCCATAGATTCACCTTCTCATCAACTAATCTCCATTAATTTGGATAAACCCAAAAGATGTCTCCTTAAAAAAATACTATCTCTCTCTACCTTTAAAATTTCATAGGCCATCAAGCTTTATTATTGGATTCTTCATAAGAAAACAAACAAAGGCCGGTCTGGGGATATGGGGGATTGTGGAAGACAAACATGGGAGAACTTTTTGTTTCGTTGAAGAATGAACAAAACAAAATAAAAGAAAAAGGAATAAAAGAAAGAAAAGAAAAAGGAAAATCAATTTGAACCGTTAGATCAATTTTGTTAGACTTGAATCGTTCAAATAAAACATCAATAATATATTTTTATTTATTCACATGCCTTATTTTGTTGGTAAAACACGCGTTGGCCACGTAGGCAAAGTAGTGTGTATTGGGCACATTTTGGAAAGGTTAAGAGTGCAAGGTAATTTTCGTTCGCAAAAAATGTGTAACAAGGATTTCGTCCACAGTTCAGGGGTTAACTTATGTATTTTTCCTATCAAAAACTTTTCTAAAGAGAATAATTGGGTTTTGAACATCGATTCGAAGTCAGAATTAGATAAAATTAGTATGGTTGGACTAGTAATTTAATAGGTGTTCAGATTCTGTGAATCTTGTCGGGTTCCTAGGTGCGGGCACGTGATTGACTTTTGAGTTGGTTTTTTTAGTTTTTATTAAAGATTGAAGCTTTATTATCCGGAATCGTTTTCTATGAGGTTTATTTATGATTTAAAGTTATTTTGGCTAGATTTGAACCATCCGGAGATTGTTTCACTCGAGAAGGTCATTTTAGAGTAACAATTTAGCTTCTTTGAGGTAAGTATCTTGCCAAACCTTGTGTAGGGGAACTACCCTGTAGGATTTGAGTTGTTTGTGCTAATTATATCATGTGAAGGCCGTGTACGCGAGCTGACGAGTACGTGCTCGGGCTTATTTGTAGAAATTTGACCGTTTAGGGCCTTAGATTCTTATGTTCATTAGATATGATTTTATTTAGTCATGCTAAATCCTCCACTTACTAATTTACCCTTACGTGCTATATTTGGAATTTTATTTGATTCATGTTTTACCCTTGTTGCCAATTGAACCTTATGTGCCTTAATTGAATTTGTTGTTATATCTTCCGTAATTGCTTAACCTTAATTGACGTTATTAATATCTCTTCCATAATTGCTTTACTTTAATTGAAATTACTATTATCCCTTCCATAATCGTTTAGCCTTAATTGAAGATTGTTATCCCTTCCATTGTTGACATATCCTTATTTGGAATCATTGATTCATGTTATCTCTCTTATCGTTGAGCTGTACTTTTGTGGAATCATTGCTAGACATTATCTCTTCCTTGTTGAGTTATCCTTGTTGAGACTATTATTCCCTGTTGTGTCCTTCTTTGTGAGCTCGTTCTTCCGTCTCTTGGTGTTTTGAAGCTCCTGAGTTGATTCACTTGTCATATTCTCATATTATTGTCGTTGTTGCTGTTGTATTCAATGTTGTTGAGCCGAGGGCTATGTGTGATTGTGATATTGAAACTGTTTTGAGGAAAAACATTGTGACATGTATGCACATATTGTGAAAGTCTTTTATTTGAGTTGTTATGTTTTGGCACATGTGTTGTTGTTGAGAGAATTGTTATTGTGTTTGCACGAGGTTTTTGTCGTGTAGTTGTTATTGTGGCACGATGTTTCTACCAAGCCATTGTGATTCATTTTACGATTTGAGACTACAAGGTGGTACCTCGGGAGGGCTCTGTTGTCATTTTCTCTTTTCTATGCACTTGTCTTTGATTGTTGTTTTCCTTAACATACTGCTAATTATTTTCCTCCGTGTTGCTCTATTTTCTCAGTTCTAGGTAGCTATTCTTGTTGTGCTTGTAGTTAAGTCCATTTCTTTGTTGTATTATTTACACTGTATATTTTGTGGTGATCGTTTCTTATGTGCCATTCCTTATCTCCACTCTTAATTGTGGACTTAAATTGTGGTAGAACACTTGCACAAGCATACACGTAGATGAATCACCCATATCGTAAGTAGATGAGTCCTGACGTTATTGACATTTACATGTACTCTTGTCCACTTGCCTTCTGTGTGAGAGTTTTCCTCTTGGCATGTGAGTCGTCCGTGCGATTCTGCATTGAAATGTGGGCACAAGGTGCCAAGTGATTAGTGTTCAAGAATTAGGACCCGCGAGTTGTGATTATGAGGTTCGGTACCTCGTGAAAATGCTTGAACAAATCTGGTGTGAAAGCGGTTGTTCTTATTGAGTTGTTGCTGGTTTTCTTTTATTTGGTTTCACTGAAGTAGACTGTGTTTAGTTTACTCTACAACATTATTCCCGACTGTTTCTTGTTAAATATTGTTGTTATAGTGTATCATTGCAAGTATTAATTTATGTTCCTTATCCTTCTTAGCTTTATATTAATGTTGTTTCCTCTGTTAGATCGCCTTCACACTTGTTCAGGTTGTTTAGTTTGGTAGGTGTGTTGCCTGTCCCTCATCACTACTTCACCGAAGTTAGTCTTAATACTTACTGGGTACCGCTGAGGTGTACTCATACTACGCTTCTGTACATTTTTGTGTAGATCCAGGTGCCTCGGTTGTTGTTGATTATTAGTTGGCTGGTCGAGCATTGCTATGGAGACTTAAGGTAAACCTGCTGCCGCGTTCGCAGGCCTCGGAGTCACCTTCTGATATTTTTCTTGTACTGATTAATTCTCCGAACAGTTGTATTTAGAGATTTTCTAGCAAACTCAGTAGAGCTTATGACTTTTACGACCGATTTTGGGAATTGTAAGTTGTGTATAAAGATTTCTATTTCATATTCATCATTTGATGGTTGAATTCTTCTATTAATTTAATAAGTGTTAGGCTTCCCTAGTCTTAGAGACTACGTGCCATCACGACATCCTACGAAGGAAAATTGGGGTCGTGACACATAAAATAATATCAAGTATAATTAGGCTCCGAGTATTATCACACACGATTTATGCCGTGGTCGTACGGCCCGATCCACAATAATGTGTACACTGTCGAGGGTCGAGCGTCACGAACCAGGGATGCATCTATTCTACTGCCGAGGCGTTCGGCCCGCTCCACAAGAATAGAGGATACTTTATGAACATCCAATTTAAAAGTTATTACAAGGCTAATACACAAAGAAGCGCAATTTTTATTAACGGTCAAGTAACCCGTCAAAACTCAAGTAAGTGAAATTCGGTCTTTTAAAATTCCTCTATCAAGTTCCATTATAATTTAGGCACTTTAATTAATAGGTAGGGTGCAAACATTACAAGTATTTCATGATTTGGTTCCTAACGCCTGGACATAAGCATAATTAGTAGCTATGCACGGACTCTCGTCACCTCGTGCGTACGTAGCACCCACAATTAGAAAACAATAGTAATTTAATTCACCTATGGGGTAAATCCCTCTTGCAAGGTTAGGCAAGAGACTTACCTCGTCTCAAAGCTCACTTCCGATCCACAAATATGCTTTAAATCCACAACTCGGTGCCAAACAACCTGAAACTAGTCAAATGTTATATAAATTAATCAATACATGTTCAAAAGTTTAAAATTTAACTATTAGAGTAGTTTCCCAACCCAAATTGGAAGATTCCTAAAATTCACCCCTGGGCCAACGTGCCCGAATTCCAAAATTATTTGAAATTAATTGTTACCCATAACCTCACGAACTCAAATATATCATTTTCACCCAATTTCATAATATTTTCGTGGTTAAATCCCATTTTTATCAAAACCTAGGTACTAAACCTATAATTTTCACAATTTTTCATGTTAAAATCTACCCATAATCTATGTATTTAACTTACATTGGATAGAAATTACTTACCTTCAATAGCTAGGTGAAAACCCCTCTCTAAAAAGCTCCAAAAATCACCCAAGAAGTGAAATGAATGAGCCAAAATAGCCTAAGTCCCGTATTAAATGAACCCTTCTGCCTCAAGCGATTTCCGCTTCTGCGGAGGATCAGTCGCTTTTGCGGCTTTGCATCTGCGAAAAAAGCATCGCAGATGCGGCTCTCCCCCAGCTGGCATACTTTTGCATCCGCGGACAATGGCCCGCTTCTGCGAGCCAGCATCTGCGGCGCATGTGCCGCACCTGCGGCCTTGTCTGCTTCTGCGTTTGCCTATTTGCACTTGCGCTTTCGCAGGTGCGGTCCTTGCTCCGCTTCTATGATCACTGGGTAGTCCACGCTAGGCCTCTTCTACGGTCTTTGGCTCACATCTGCGAGCTCATACATACGACTAGCTCCTCGCAGGTGCGATTGAACCAGAAGCTCTGCTGTCTCAGCCATTTTCTCTAAGTCCAAACGACTTCCGCGCATCGTCCGAATGGCATCCAGGGCCCCCGAGGCCTCGTCCAAATATACCAACAAGTTTGAAATCATAAAATAGACCTGCTCGACCTTGCAAAACACGAAAAACAACACCAAAACTAAGAATCACGCTCCATACTAAATCGAATCAATTTATGAACTTCAAGTTCTTCCAACTTGCTCCGAATGCGCCGAATCATACTTAAACTACTCGGAATGATACCAAATTTTGTGTGCAAGTCTTAAATCACTATACAGAACTATGCCTCGGCTTGGAATTCCAAATGGACTTCGATAACGCCAAAACCTACTCCAAACCAAATTTAAAGAACTTTAAAACCTTCAATGTGCCAATTTCCGATATTAAGCGCCGAAACGCCCCCTGATCATTCAAAACCCGATCCAAACATACGCCCAAGTCCAAAATCATCATACAAACCTAGTGAGACTGTTAAATCCCGTTTCGAGGTCATTTACTCAACATGTTGACCCAAGTCAAATTTTAACCTTTTAAGCTAATATTAAGGAACTAAATATTCCGATTTCAACCCGAACCCTTCCAAACCCGAACTAACCATCACCGCAAGTCATAAAAAAATAAAAGCACATATGGAGAGTCTTATTTAGGGGAACAGGGATCTAGAAAGCAAAACGAGCGGTTGGGTCGTTACATTTTCCACCTCTTAAACAGACGTCCATCCTCGAACGGGTCTAGAATCGTACCTGGAGTGCTGAATAAGTGTGGATATCTGCTCTGCATGTCCTCCTCGGTCTTCCAAGTCGCTTCCTTAACTGGTTGAACCCTGCACTGAACCTTTTACCGCATAAATCTTCTTAGACCTCAAATTGTGAACCTGCCTATCAACAATGGCAACTGGCTCCCGGTAGTCTAACACATGCGACCTGTCGGCATGGTACTTCTGGAGCATAGAAACGTGGAAGACCGGATGAACTCCCGGTAGACTGGGAGGCAAAAAAAGCTCATAAGCAACCTCCCCAACTCGTCTCAACACCTCAAATGGACCTATAAACCTTGGGCTCAACTTGCCCTTCTTCCCGAACCTCATGATTGCCCAGATCCCCAACTCACTCTGTACTGCCCTCCAGAAATGCGAAGTAAACTGAGGGCCTCTATCTGATATGTGGAAACAGGCACGACATGCAACCAAACAATCTCCTAAATGTAAATCTGGGCCAATATCTGAAGAATACATGGTCACAACCAGAATAAAGTGTGCTGACTTGGTCAGCCTGTCGACAATGACCCAAACTGCATCAAACTTCCGCAAGGTCCGGGCCAACCCAACTATGAAATCCATAGTAGTGCGCTCCCATTTCAACTCAGGTATAACCATCTGCTGGAGTAGGCCACTTGGCTTCTGATGCGTGTACTTAACCTGCTGGTAATTAAGGCACCTCGCTACATACTCAATTATGTCCTTCTTCATCCGCCGCCACCAATAATGCTGCCTCAGGTCACCATACATCTTCGTAGCACCTGGGTGAATAGAATACCGAGAACTGTGTGCCTCCTCTAAAATATTTTCCCTCAATCCATCAACATTAGGGACATATAGACAACCCTAGAGTCGCAGAACACCATCCTCACCAATGGTAACCTCCTTGGCACTACCCTGTAGTACCGTCTCTCTGAGAACCAATAAGTGCGGATCGTCGTACTGGCGAGCCTTGATCTGCTCAAATAGTGAAGACTGGGTGATGATGCATGCAAGAACTCGGCTGGGCTCTGAAATATCCAAACTCACAAGTCTGTTAGCAAGGACTGAATGTCCAAAGCTAATGCCCTCTCCTCTGCTGAAATGAATGCCAAACTACCCGTACTCTCCGTCTTTCTGCTCAAGGCATCTGCAACCACATTCGACTTGACCGGATGATAAAGGATGGTAATATCATAATCTTTTGGTAAATCAAGCCACCTGCACTGCCTCAAATTGAGATCCCTCTGCTTGAACAAATGCTGCAAGCTGCGATGATCGGTGTAAACCTTACAGGATACCCCATTAAGATAATGCCTCCAGATCTTAAGAGCATGAACTATCACGGCCAACTCCAAATCGTGCACGAGGTAGTTCTTCTCGTGAGGCTTCAATTGACGTGAATCATATGAAATAACTTACCCCTCCTGCATCAATACACAACCCAGGCCAACGCGCGAAGCTTTTGCAATACACAACATACATCCCCGAACTGGAAGGCAATACTAATAGTGGTGTTGAAGTCAAGGCGGTCTTGAGCTTCTGAAAGCTCGCCTTGCAATCATCGGACCATCGGAACGAAGCACCCTTCTGGGTCAATCTAGTCAAAGGTGCTGCAACAGATGAGAAGCCCTCCACAAACCGATGATAATAACTTGTTAACTCCAAGAAGATCCTGATCTCGGTCGCTGTGGTAGGACGAGGCCAACTCTGAACTGTCTCGATCTTATTGGGATCTACCTTAATACCCTCGCCTAATACAACACGCCTCCAGAATGCTACAAAATCTAACCAAAACTCACAACTTGGAGAAATTACCATATAGCTTTTGTTCTCGCAAGGTCTGAAGCACCACTCTCAAATGCTGCTCATGCTGCTCCATGCTATGCGAGTAGATTGAAATGTAACCAATAAAGACAATGACAAACAAGTCAATATATGGCCTGAATACCCGGTTCATCAAATCCATAAACGCCACTGGGGTGTTAGTTTAACCGAAGGACATCACTAAAAACTCATAGTGGCCATATCTAGTTCGGAAAGTCATCTTTGGAACATTTGAATCGCGAATCTTCAACAGATGGTACCCCGATCTCAAGTCAATCTTAGAGAATACTCTGGCACCCTACAACTGGTCAAACAAATCATCAATACGCAGCAATGAGTACTTGTTCCTAATGGTAACTTTGTTCAACTGACGCTAATCAATGCATATACGAATAGTCCCATCTTTCTTCTTTACGAATAACACAGGTGCACCCCAAGGCGACACACTCGGTCTGACGAAACAACTCCTCAAGCTGTTCTTTCAACTCCTCCATCTCCTTTGGAGCCATGCGGTACAGTGAAATGGAGATAGGCTGGGTATCTGGAGCCAAATTAATACAAAAATTGATATCACGATCCGGTGGCATGCCTAGAAGAGTAGAAGGAAACACATCGAAGAACTCCCGGACTACGGGCACTGAATCAATCGCCGGAGTCTCTATAGTAGCATCACAACAGCTAGATAAGCCAAACAACTCTTCTCGACCATATGTCGAGTCTTCAGAAAGGAGATAACCCGACTAGATGCACTGACAGACGAACCCTTCCACTCCAATATAGGAAGCTCTGGCATCGCAAGGTAACAGTCGTGGCATGGCAATCAAGGATTTTGCGATATAGAGACAACCAATCCATGCCTAGAATGACCTCAAAGTTAGTCATATCAAGCAACAGATAATCTGCTCTAATCTCATAGCCACAGACGGTCATAATACAAGATTGATAGATCCGATCCACAACAACAGAATCACCTGCTAGCGTGGACACATATATAGGAGTACCCAGGGACTCACGAGGAACACCCAGGAAATGAGAAAAAATAGATAAAACATATGAATATGTAGACCCTGGATCAAATAGTACTGAAGCATCCCTACCACAGACAGAAATAATACCTGTGATCACGGCATCTAAGGTTACTGCATCTAATCTGGTCGAAAAAGCATAGAAACTAGCTGGAGGGCCACCTGACTGGCCTCTACCTCTAGGACGACCCCTACACCTCGTACGACTGGTGTGGTAGCTGGTGCTATAATCATTGGCTGTCGACCCTACTGTACTACCTTGCCCCGAAGCCTGGGGCAGAACTTCCTCACATGACCAAGATCCCCGCACTCGAAACAACCTCTCGGTATAGCAGACTGCTGAGCGAAAGTCTGACCCTGATGGCCTGAAGGTCTACTGGAAGAACCCTGAATAGATGGTGGACGGTATTTGTCATTTTTGCAATATATCCTACAAAATTAGCTAATCGATATCCATTTTCCATAATTAGTTGGTTTTACAATTTTTATTAGGACAATGTAAATAAGCGTATTTATATAAATTAGTAGTACTTCATTTTGATCATGTGGTGTAGTTTAATTCGTCATGGAGTTTTAATTAAAAAATAAACATTTAAAACTTATGATATAAAAAGCTTTAGGTGTCAAATAATTTATATAACTGTAAAAGTTTCTCATTTAGGGTAAAATAAATAACCAAAGTTAAACTTTTCAAAGCTACCTTCCTAAATTATGTGGGGGACGGGGGGAGGAGGGCGGGAGGGGGTTTTTAGTACTCCTTATAAAAAATTCTTTGTAGAAACATCCCATCTATATCTATCTCTACATACGTAAAAAAAGAATAGTTTACAATATAGTGAACCCAAGTGGGAAGCTAATAATAAGATACTATTGAAGTTTTGATGATTAACAAAGTATGACTAAATGTTCAAAGAATCAGGTCCTCAACATGACTTCTTAACTGTTCTGAAGAACCTGTTCTAAAGAACCTGCTCTTAAGGAGAAAGAATCAGCTCCTCTTGAGTGATACTTGTACTTCTGTACAAGATAGTAACTTTATCTCAAAATTACCCAGGTCCGAGGTTGGTGGACGATGGCTACTACAAGTGATAAGGGCTGTAAATCAAAAAGATATGGATAATTCAGTCAGAGACTAAAGTCCCAAAGCGTGTGGAATTCTTGGAACAGTAGGAGTCCTATCACAGAGGAAGCTGACTTTGAATAGGACTCCTAGAAGATCTCAAGTCGTGTTTAAATAGGATTGACTTTGGACTTCTAAACTATCCTTTTGCACACCAACTAAAGAGTCATAAGTTGTTTGCTTGTGTTGAGTACTTTTATTGTACTCTTCTCGAGTCAGTCTAGTGAATGTGTTTTAGGTAATTGAGTTGTAATCATGTGTCATAATCAATTAGTGAGTTGGAGTGAGAATTTTTGCTTTACAAGTTAGAGTAACTTGTGAATCAAATGGAAGTTGTAGAAGTTCTGGAGAGTATTTAATCACAGAAATTGATACATTTTGGCTCAGTGTTCTAGTAGAGTTGGAGCTGAAAATTCTACGTGGTAGGTCGTGGTTTTTTCACCTTTTGAGCAGGGTGATTTTCCACGTAAAAATTATTGTGTTTATTTTATTGCTTTTTTACTTTACTCTTAAGGAACGTAGTAAAGAACCAAGTTCTTTAGTAATTCATATGGGCACTCAAACAAATAATTGGTATCAGAGCAGGTTCTCTCATTTACATGGCTAACACCAAGAGAGATCTTGGGAGCAAGGTGAGTGCTCCACCCAGAATTAATGAAGGACAATCAGTAACAAGTCACCGCTGTTCAATGGTAAATTTTACAGTTGGTGGAAAGCAAGATGGAAGACTTCCTAATAGCTGAAGACTATAAATGAATTATGGACCATAATGAACCAAGGTCCTTTGATTCCTACTAAAAAAAATTATACAAAATGAAACGGTTCCTAAGGACCCCTCCGAATTTGTGGTAGCAGATTTTAGAATGATGGAGAAGAATGCGAAGGCTAAGAAAATCCTTATCTGTGGACTTGAACCTGATGAGTACAATAGAATCTCTGTGTGCTCTAATGCAAAGTAGATAAGGGATGCACTCCAAACTGCTCATGAAGGAACAAACCAAGTAAAAAGATCAAGGATTGAACTACTCATGAGAAACTATGAGCTTTTCTCCATGAAGGAGTCTGAGCCCATCCAGGATATGATGACTAGGTTCACGATAATAACCAATGAACTGAAATCACTTGGAAAGATGTTTAACTCAGAAGAGTTAGTTAGAAAAGTTCTAGAATCCTTCCAGCTTCATGGGAATCAAAAGTCACTGCAGTCCAGGAAGCCAAGGAATTGGCCAAAATCTCACTTGATGAGTTGTTTGGAAACTTAAAAACTCATGAAATGAGAAAGACAGAACTACGAAAGGAAGAACCAAATTATGATAAGGCCTTGGTTCTTAAAGTGTCTAAGGATGATGTACCTGACTATGATGATACTGATCTAGCAATCTTAGCCATGTTCAAGAGGTTCATGAAGAATTCCAAAAGTACATCTAAGAGAGAGACCAGTAGTAAGACCAAGTAGATCGACAAAGCCAACTATGATGGGTGCTGTGCTACAAGTGCGGCAAGCTAGATCACATGGTCAAGGACTTCCCGATGTGGGAAATTGAGTAGAGGAAAGAATGAGCTGAAAAAGAGAAACGAGAGAAGATGAGAGAAAAGGTTTCCAACAAAGGAAAAATCCTAGGCAAAGGATTTACTAAAGCAATGAAGAAGGCATTCTTGGCAGCATATGAGGACAGTGGAAGTGATCAAGAGGAAGAAAAGGAGGATGATGCAATAAGTTTCTATGCTGTGATTGACAAACACCAAGCTATGAAGACAAAACCCCCAATACAGCTTGGAATGCGTATTGGATGACCTCCTTTGTTTGATGAACACCACTATGATGAATGAGAGCTACATATGAAAACATTTTTTAAGGCTACTGACTTTGACCTATGAGTAATTGTCAGTCATGGACCAATTCTCCCAACAAAATTGGATACTGAAGGTAACAAGTGCAAAAAATAGAAGAGGAATACGATGAGGAAGATCATCTGTTAGTTCAGAAAAAAGCTAAAGCAAAGCACTTGCTCTATAGAAGCTTGGCTAGAAACACTCTCCTCAGAGTATCCTCTTATCTCTCCTCATGATATATGGATGACCTTGGAAACTGACTTTGGAAATGGGAGTGTGTAATTTGGAAATGGGAAAAGGGCTAGATAACATGTATTGGCAAGATTGGAAAGTCACTCTCTCATGCTATAGAAGATGTGTATTTTGTGGTAGGTCTTAAACACAATATTCTTAGCATCTCTCAAATGTGCGACAAAGGAAATAATGTAAAATTCAATTCCAAATCTTGCACTGTCACTAAGCTTGATACTGATGAAATTGTTCTAAAGGGTAAGAGACATAACAATGTCTACAAGATATCGATTATGTCACTTCCCCAGAGTGACCACACATGCTCGACTGTAGTGAAAGATGATCCACTGCTATGGCATAGAAGACTGGGATATGCCAATCTCTCTCAACTCAACAAGTTGGCAGTAAAGGACTTAGTCCTTGGTCTACCTAAAGTTGAGTTCACCTCTGACAAGGTATGTGATACCTGTGTTAGAGGGAAACATGTTGGGTCATCCTTTAAATCTAAGAAGTTTGTAAGCACTTCTAAACCTCTAGAACTCCTTTACATGGACCTATGTGAACCAATGAGAATAAGGAGCAGGGGAGGTAAGAGGTATGTGTTTGTGATTGTTGATGACTTCTCTAAGTATACTTGGACTTTGTTTTTGGGATCCAAAGATGAAACCTTTGATTTCTTCTGTGTATTTGTAAGAATGATTCAACAAAAGCTAGGATGTACTGTTTTAAGTATAAGAACTGGCCATGGAACTGAATTTGAAAATTCAAAATTCCTTGAGTCTGTGGTTCACATGGCATTGACCATAATTTCTCTGCACCTAGAACTCCACAACAAAATGGGGTTGTAAAAAGAAAGAATATATCCTTAGAAGAAATGGGGAGGACCATGTTGTTTGCCAGTTGGCTACCTAAGAATTTCTGGGCTAAGGCAATCAATACTACTTGCTACCTGTTAAATAGATGCATGGTCAGACCCATTCTTGAGAAATCTCCCTATGAGTTACTTCGAGGAATAAAACCCAACATCACTCACCTGAGAGCCTTTGGGTGAAAATGTTTTGTGCATAATAATGGGAAAGAAGCTCTAGGTAAGTGTGATGACATAAGTGATGAGGGAATTTTCTTGGGTTACTCTCCATATAGTAAGGCCTACAAGATTTTTAATAAAAGAACTATGTCCGTGGAAGAAAATATTCATGTTATTTTTGATGAATCTAACAATTTAGCTGAGAAAGGTCTGCAGGATGAAGATTATGACATTGGATTCACTGGTGATGGAGATACAAAAGAATCTGATGAAGATGGATCTGAAAACCACAAAGAAATTGACATTGATCATGAGGAACAAGAAGAAGAAAGAACTACTCTAACTGCTGACCAGACTAATGAAGCCACACCTACTGAACCTGCTCCTTTGGGTCACTCTTCGGGTGAATCTTCTTTGGGAATACAAATCAGAACATGGAAGCATCAAAGCTCACATCCTCTTGAGAATATTATCTCTGATCTAAATACAGGGGTGCAAACAAGATCTTCTCTAAGAAATCTATGTGCACTCTCAGCATTCCTCTCAAAGGTTGAACCTAAGACCATCAATGAAGCTCTAAAGGATCCAGACTGGATCATAGCCATGCAAGAGAAGCTAAATTAGTTTGAGAGAAGAAAGGTCTGGCACCTAGTACAGAAACCTCAGAACAGAACTGTCATAGGTACCAGATGGGTGTTCAGAAACAAGTTTGATGAACAAGAAAATATCACAAGAAACAAGGCCAGACTGGTGGTTAAGGGATATAATCAAGAGGAGGGCATTGACTATGATGAGACATTTGCACCTGTAGCTGATAGCCTTTGCTTCCCACATAGAGTTCACTTTATACTAGATGGATGTATAGAGTGCGTTTTTGAATGGTTACCTGAAGGAGGAAGTGTTTGTCAAACAATCTCCTAGATTTGAAAGTGAAGAATTTCCTTACTATGTGTTCAAACTGGATAAATCTCTTTATGGACTGAAACATGCTCTAAGAGCTTGGTATGAAAGGCTCTCAAAATTCCTCTTAGCCAACAACTTTGTAAGAGGAAAAGTGGACAACACTCTATTTATAAGGAGCAGCGGGAAGAGTATTCTGATTGTGCAAGTGTATGTGGATGACATTATCTTTGGGGCCACCAATGAAGCAATGTGCAAGGAGTTTGCTGAGATGATGAGAAATGAGTTCTAAATGAGCATGATGGGTGAATTGAAATTCTTTTTGGGGCTGCAAATCAAGCAAAAACCTACTAGAACCATGATACATCAGTAGAAATATATCACAGAATTACTGAAGAAGTTCAACATGGACTCTTCTAAGTATATTGATACCCTCATTGCCGTTGCAACAAAGCTGGACCTTGATGAAGAAGGGAAAAGTGTGGAACAAAAGCTATATATAGGAATGATTGAGTCACTGTTGTACCTCACAACAAGCTAATATAGTGTTTAGTATGGGACTAAGTGTAATATTTTAGGCAAATCCCAGGGGATTTCACCTGAAGGCTGTCAAAAGGATACTAAGATATCTCAAGGGGACCCCTGACCTCTGTCTATGGTATCACAGAGGGTACAACTTTGATCAAGTTAGTTATGCTGATACTGACTATGCAGGTTTTCATGTTGACAAGAAAAGCACTTCAGGAACAGCTCATTTTCTAGGTTCTTGTCTAGTGTCTTGGGGAACCAAGAAGCAAAATTCAGTGGCCTTATCTACAACTTAGGCTGAATATGTGAAAGCAATATCCTGCTGTGCTTAGTTACTATGGATAAGACAACAACTAAGGGACTACAGTATATTTATTGATTGTGTTCCCATTTTCTGTGATAACACCAGTGCCATAAACATCGCTAAAAATCCATGTCAGCATAAGAGAACCAAACACATTGACATTAGACATCACTTTCTCAGAGACAATGTTGAAAATGGGACTATCTCAATTAACTTTTGTAAAACTGAAGATCAAATTGTTACTAAAGCTCTGAGTAGGGATCACTTTGAAAGGAATAGACTAGAAGTAGGTATAATCAACTCCTCCGCTAAGTTGACTCCCAGTAATTGGTTAGAAAAGGCATAATAAGATGTAGATAATTAAGTACAATGTGTTTGATTCAGCTTTGTGCCTGCATTAAGCTCACACACTTGCTTAGAAAATCTGGCTGATAACTGTGTTGCATGATACTAATATGAAGTTGTGAAGATTTATTGCAGAAATAAATAAGGAGTTGCTAAGGAGTTGATTCTTTGACTCAGGTATGTGCCATACTCTCTTAAGTCACTAGGACTTTATATTCTAAAATTACTACTATACTCAGACTTTTAATTCCATTGGCATCACTTCTGATCGCCTTCTAGTCAAAGAGTAAGGGGGAATCCTTGTGCAATTAGAGGTCAATTACTCCTGAAAACCTTTCAAAGTAACTGTTATAAGAGTCTCGTTAGAACTCAAATTCGGTCACCTTCTCTCTTCCAGTCAAATCAGGAGTAACGATTTAAAAGGCTCTTATGACCAGCTTCTCTAACCTTACCGTTTCTTTCACACCCTAAGCAAGAATCGAAGTAATTATCAAGAACTAACCCTCTTTTTCTCTTCTTTGGGTTTCTCATCTAATCACCATGCCTAAAGCTAGTCAAAGACCCTTTAAATCTAAATCATCAACCAATGCTAGAGCAAAACCCAAAATCTTAAAGCCCAAATCGAAGAAAAATTCCAAGCCTTCAAGAGAACCCACACCCACACCTGCTTCATCTCCTTCGATATCCTCCACTATACCTACCTTATCCTCCCCTATTCCTACTATTCATGCTGTTCCTACCATTTCCACCTCCACTGTAACCCCTCCTTCATAAAAAACTACCCATGCACCTGAGCTTCCTGTGAAAAATACCTCTAAGTCAACAAAGGTCCAAGCAACTCCAAGAAAATCCGTCAAGAAAGTTCCTGAAGCTGCTACGCAGGGTGACACTGTAGCCAAGGGATTTGTGATTCAGGGGGAAGCAGTGTCAGTCACTACTGATCAGGTACCACATCCTAATTCCAAGTTAGATATTTTGGTGTCTTCGATAGATGTTGCACCCTAGATACTCTCCCACCCACGAGTGAGAAGCCACCCGTGGAGAAATTCCCTATAGAAAATGGTTCAGGGGATCTGGGAAAGGAGATAAATCCAACGACTGTGGAGCTTGTGGTTGAGGGGGAATGACGTAAAGAACCAGTGCAAAAGGAGGCTTCTGATGGCCTTGATCTTAGTTGGACTGAGGAGGAGGAAGATGATGAAGGTGAAAAATAAGAAGAAGCTATGAACAGTCATGAGGAACATGATGCTCAAAACATAGCCAATGAATAAGAAAAGAGTGAGAATGAGGAAGTATTTGGAGATGAGAAGGAGAGTGATACAGAGGATAAGACAGGTGAACAGGCTAATGATTCTGCCGAAGAAGAAAATCAGAGTAAAGAAGAGGAGTTTCTGAAAGTGAGGGTGAGGATCAAGAAAAGGTAATTGAGAGTAAAGGAGGTGATGACGAGAGTGAGGAAGAAGAGGGGAATGTGAGAGAGGAATTTGAAGATTATATGACAACTGGAAACACTATCATATCCCCTTCAGAAGAAATTGATGAAGAGACAAGAGCTCAAGAACCTGGGTCTCTGTTAACTCCTTTCATTGGAGATGAAGAAGTTAGCAGTGATGAAGATGATATGCCACTATCTGAGGTAGGGAAGAAGTCCAAGAAGACCACTGTGAAAGCTGCAAAGTCAGCAGTCTCAACAAGGAAAGGAGTGGCTCCTCCTGCTAGAACTCCTCTCACAAGGAGCAAAAGAAAGGTTCTTGATGCACAAATCATGAAGGAGTCCAGAAGTGCAAAGAAACCAAAGAAGAAGGTTTCAATTGTGGAACCTGTTGTTGAGGTGGATGGAGAAGATGAATCTGACTCTGCCTTGCCAGCAAAGTCTGCTACACCTAAGAAAAAAGGAGCCAAAGTCACCAAATCTGCTACCTCTTCTGTAAGGGCCAGTAGGGGTAAGACAAGAAAGAATGTACTAGCTGCAGTCGATCGACTCACAGAGTTAAGGAACAGAAAAGTGCTAAATAGGAAGATTCTTGTGAACACTGATAAGAAGGGCATGGCTCAACTGGTTGACAAAACTTGAGCTACAGGGGTGGAAGCACTCGTTTTTCAAAGCTTTCCCCCCAGCATGTGTTCCTGTTGTGGTGGAATTCTATACAAATTTCATATTTGATGGGAAGGTAGTCAAGAGTAAGGTAGGGGGCTTTGACATGGAGTTTGATGCTGAGGAGTTGGGGTTGCTTCTGAATATCCCTTCTTTGGGATTTGATAATTACTTGAAGAAGAAGTGGCCAGCCATAGACAATGATGTTGACACTGGCATTGTGGTCACAAGGAATTTCTCCCAAAAGTTTGAACTAGATGCTCCCCAGAAAGTGTACAAGACTGATATGACTCCCTTTCACAAGCTATTGTTTCTGTTTGTCAACTCCTGCATCTTCAAAGGTCTGAGAGAATGCATGAAGTTACTCTGCTAGACATGGCTATGATGGACCTGCTTGACACTGGTTGACCTATCAATCTTCCTAGCCTGATGATTCAGCACATGGCAAGAGTTGTAGATACTTCCAAACCAAAGCATGCTATGCCATATGGTTTCATGTTGGCTGAGTTATTTGACAAGCTCAACATTGCCTTACCTGAGCTTAAGTTTGGAAACCACAATGATGTTTTGGATGTTGTTACCCTCAAGCAGATTGGCTATGAGGAGATCAAGACTAGAGGACCCACAAGATTTGCCATTCTTCTTGGGAGCAGTAGGGTTGCAGAACTCAGCAAAAGGTTGGAGCTGGCGGTTGAAAAGAATGCCAAGCTTCGTGAAGACAATAATGAGTTAACAAAGGAAACAAAGAAACCCAGTAAGAGCTCAGAAGAGACAGGTAAACCCATACTCAACAGATTGCTTACCTTGTGAAAGCTTTGACCCCTTTTGCTTCTCACCCTTGAACCTGTTCCTTCCCAGTGTCCTTAGTTCTTTTGTTATTCTAGTGATGACTTTGCAGTATGCTTACTTTATTTTGTTCTAATGATGAATACAAGGCCATGGGCTTCTTCTGGCACTACTTAATGTCTCCTATTGCTCTGCTTTACTGCTTTGTACTCTATTGGATCATCAGCCTAGTTTATTTGCCCTTTCTTATGCTTGTGTTGTCGCCTGTTTGGCCGTGAATCTTACATTATCTACGTTTAGTGTCTAACATATTTTTTTTGTGTTTTCGATGATGCTAAAAGGAGGAATATAAGGTTGGAAGTTGTTGTGAACACACGTCTGTCAATAGTGCTTGTTGTATATCTAGTTCTTTGGGGTGATTATCTGGTTCTGCTGTGGTTTTGCTGTGCATAGAATTTGTCATCATCAAAAATAGGGAATTTGTTGAATATTGAAGTTTTGATGCTTAACAAAGTATGACTAAATGTTCAAAGAACCAGGTCCTCAACATGGCTTCTTAACTGTTCTGAAGAACCTGCTCCTCAAGAGAAAGAATCAGCTCTTCTTGAGTGATACTTGTACGTCGGTATAAGACTATAACTTTATCTCAAAGTTACCAGGTCCGAAGTTGGCGGACGATGGCTACTATAAGTGATAAGGGTCGTTGCTCAAAAACATATGGATAATTCGGTCAGTGATTAAAGTCCCAAAGCGTGTGGAATCCTTGGAACAGTAGGGGTCCTATCAAAAAGGAAGCTGACTTTGAATAGGACTCCTAGAAGATCTCAAGTAGTGTTTAAATAGAATTGACTTTGGACTTCTAAACTATCCTTTTGCACATCAACTAAAGAGTCATAAGTTGTTTACTTGTGTTGAGTACTTGCATTGTATTCTTTTCGAGTCAGTCTAGTGAATGTGTTTTGGGTAATTGAGTTGTAATCAAGTGTCAAATCAATCAATGAGTTAGAGTGAGAATTTTTGCTTTACAAGTTAGAATAACTTGTGAATCAAATAGGAGTTGTGGGAGTACTGGAGAGTATTTAATTACAGTCTTGTAATTGATACATTTTGGCTCAGTGTTCTAGAGGAGTTGGAGCTGAAATCCTACGTGGTAGGTCGTGGTTTTTGCACCTTTTGAGCCGGGTGATTTTTCAAGTAAAAATCACTGTGTTCATTTCATTGCTTGTTTACTTTACGCTTAATAGATACGGTAAAGAACCAAGTTATTTAGTAATTCATGCGAGCACTCAAACTAACAGCCACATTGCAAAATTAGGACAATATCATCTAGGTTATGTAATAACATCAAATTTATATTTAAAAAATAAAGCTTTTCAATAAATAAGATAAGCGATCTTACTATATTTATTCCTTACAATTTTATCACCTTCCACGTGGAATTTTTTATAATTAGAAAAACAACTAATTATGGTGACATTTTCTTCAAAAACCTGGAAAGCAAAACTAAAAAAAGTTTAAAACTAATAAGATTTTCAATAATAGAATTGGTTGATTTTTTTGTCTACATTTCTAGAGAAGTATTGGGTACAAGCTTTCATCCATGCATGTCACAGAAATTAATTTTCTGTTCTAAATCCGTGAAGTGTGATCTTATTAATGAATTATTATTTCTAGAGACGCCGTATTCATGTACATAACAATAAAAAAGTTTGTTATCCAATGTTCAAAACAAAAATAAAACTTTTTTGATTGTAGAATTCTATATCTGATAATGACATGATGTTTCCTAGAAAGACTCCTTTTATCCCTGAATTCATTTGAGGTGGTATTCCGAGCTCATTTTAGTAGGGATGATGTGATGAGTGTGCCTTACGCTCGAGAAAAAGAAGATTAAAAATTTATTTTATTATCATTTATTTATACAATATTATTTTCTACTTTACTTTACTTATTTATTCTTTTTCTTCATTTATTTTCTTCTTCCCTGCCTATATCATTTCCACCGGAATAGTTTCCGTCACAGGAAAATTTGTCCGACCACAGGGGAATTTTGCTCACAACCACCGCCATTTCCTTTTTCTTCTACTCAAGTTTTTATACTTCATTAAACAACATCAAATTGTATTCTTTGTTCTTTTAGAATGAGATTCGTAAAAATTAAGAAGATGAATACTCTCTGCAGAGGTGGATCCAGAATTTGAAAGTTTCAGATATCATAATGGATTCAAGATTTGCTACTTACACTGTCCAAGTAGGGTATACACCTAGTCACTTTGATTTATTTTAAGTTTTGTTTCGGACTGTTCGTCTTTTCGACTTATATAAACAAATCAATGAAACAAATTCTTTTTTGTACTTAAACAAAATAAAGCAATATCTTTTTCCAAGAATCAGTAAAAAAAAGAACATGAAGTAATAAACTTAAACCAAGTCAGCAAGAAAAAAGAAAAGAGAATAGGTGAACTAAAATACCCAAACCGAGGGGAAGAATAGATTGCAGCGGAAAAATTAGGTCTCCTGGGCGGAACAAGAAGCCTTTAACCACTGGCACCTCATGTTATTTTGTTAGTTCGGGTCCCACTTCAATATTTTATATCATTCTGCCACATATGTACATACTGAGTCTCGATCTGAGGTCTGCGGGTGGCATTCCACTCCCATGGGCTTCATAGATCTGTCCTTGGCTCTTTGTACATGGGTGCTTCAGCACTGAGTGTCGAAGAATTATAGTTAGGAGTGTGGGATAGTGGTAGAACTAGGAATCGAAGTTTATGGGCTCGGAATTTTAATACTTTTATATTATTTGATTCTAAATTAATAATTTGAACATCATAAAAAGGGCTAGAATTACCCCTGAACTATAGGCTTAGGGTCAAATATACCCTCCATCTACCTGTTGGGCTAAAAGTACCACAATATTTTCTTTCTGGCTCAAATATATCCTTACGACTAACAACCATCTCAAAATAATTACAAATATTTATTTTATAATGATGTGGCAGTTTTGCATTGGCCAAATTTAAACAAATGACCCATTACAAAAACCCACTCATTTCGGTTAAACTCGGGATTGATTTTTGGAGAATTGTGTAAAGACCTTAAGTTTATTATTGATATTTGCACATGCGGCTAGACAAGACGGGCTATATATGTTGGGTTTTCTCATATGGCGAGACAAGATGGAATAAAAAACGGATGCCCGTGTGGCCATACAAGGTGAGCATTTTCTTTATTGTTGTGCAGGCGGCGAGACAAGGGGACTATGTCGGGGATGATTTGTGATGGCCTAGGGATGTTGTTATTGATGATATTTGTGTAGTGGTATGGCTTTCTTGTGTGTATCATACATATTACGGGTTTTTTTGTGTTGTTTTCAATGTGCTACTCGGTGTCTCTGATTTTACCTGTTGACTTGAGCCGTGATAGTACACTTGCACAAGCATATACCGTAACATATTATTTATGCCAGTTCAGGAGTATGAAACTTGATGTTCATTGATCATGTACGTGTATTCTTGTATACCTTCCTTCTCTGTGTGGAATGGACTGTGGCACGTGAGTTTTCCGTGCGGATATGAGATATTATTACTAGTGGCACATGCGTTGTTCGTGCAGATCTGAGGCATTAATGGTATTGGCTAGTGAGTTGTCCGTGCAGGACGTGAGTTGTCCTTGCGGTTGTGATTGATACTGTGGGAACGAGATGCCATGTGATTATGATTCATGATTTTAGACTCGTGATTGTGATTGTGAGGTGTGGTACCTTGGGGTGATTCTTGTGTAAACCTTGTGATAGAACGGTTTATTATTTGGTTGTCACTTGTTTTCCTTAATCGGTTTAGCTGGTACCTTAACTATGTTCTGATTACTTGCTGAATTATCACCTTTTTATTCCTTTTTGCTCTTTGTTGTCCCAACTTTCCATTACTAGCGTTATATTGTTATTCTTCTATGTTTAGCTTTACATTGATATATGTTCCTCTGTTAGCCGTATATTAACGTTTTGCACAGGTTACTATGTCTAGTAGGTGTCTTGATTTGAATCTCGTCACTACTCCACCGAGGTAAATCTTGGTACTTACTAGATCCGTTGTGGTGTACTCATGTTACGCTTCTGCGCATTTGTGTGCAGATCCAGGTACTTTGGAGCGTGTCGGACGTTAGTTAGCTGCTTGTGATTTGCTGTGAAGACTTCAAGGTATACCTGCCATGGCATTCGCAGGCCTCAAAGTCAGCTTCTATTTTCTTTCATTATTACTTCTTATTTTAATTCCAGAAAAGTATTGTATATAGAGATTTCTAGTGAACTCAGTAGAGCTTATGATTCCATACTACCAATTTTGGGAAAGTTGTATAACTGTTGATAAGTTTTAGCTATGTATATCATTTACTGGTTTATGCTTACTGATTAAGTGGTTTAATTCAGTTAATAACTCAGCATGTGTTAAGTTTACCTAGTCTTAGGGACTAGGAGACATCACGATCCTCAAGGTGAGATTTTGGGTCATGACAAGTTGGTATCAGAGCTTTAGGTTCATAGGTGCTACGAGTCATAAACAAGTTTAGTAGATTCTTGCGGATCGGTACGGAGACGTCTGTACTTATCTTTGAGAGGCTGCAGTACTATTAGGAAACTTCACTTCTTTCATTCGTATCATGCGAAGTTATTGATTTCGGAGTTTTTGCCTTAGTCATTCTATTCTCTTATAGATGGTGAGGATATGAGCTCCGGTCACTGATGATGCTGCCCCCAGAGCCGGTGTTGCTAGGGGCGGGAACAAAGGTAGAAGAGGAGCACGTGTTACAGTTGGAGCACTTGCAATAGCAGCAGCTGAGGAGCCATCAGTAGCTCCGGTTGGGGAGCAGGAATTTGAGATGCTTATCGCTACCCTTAGACTTCAGGAGACTCTGGCTCATTTCCTGAGCATGTTTGGTACAATGGCTCAGGCGGGATCGATTCCGGTTGCATCAGCTACTTCACAGGCTCGAGGAGGAGCTCAGACTCTCGCGACCTGCACTCTCGAGAAGCGAGTCCATGCTGATCAGGTTTCGGGTATTATGCCAGCACTACATGTTATCACGATTCAGCCGGAGATCAGGCCAGAGGCATCAAAGGAGGAGTAGAAGAGGCTTGAGAGGTTCAAGAAGTATGACCCTCCTACTTTCAGTGGCACAGTTACTGAGGATACTTAAGGTTTTATAGACAAGTGCCACTGTATTCTCTGCACTATGGGCAATGTGCAGGTGGGCGGAGTAGCCTTTACTATATTTCAGCTGTCAGGGCGGCATATAGGTGGTGATAGGCTTATGAGGAGGGTAGGCAAGTTGATGCAATGCCACTCACTTGGGCTTAGTTTTTATATATGTTTTTGAGGGAGTTTGTTCTCCAGACCCTCCAGGATGCATGGTGTGCGGAGTTCGAGCAGCTGCATCAAGGCACTATGACGGTGTTGGAGTATGCCATCAGGTTCAGTGAGTTGTCACGTCATGCACCTGTGTTGGTTTATACAATAAGAGAGTGTGAGTCCGCAGATTCATCGACGGGCTCAATTATGGTCTTAGATTCAGTATGGCTCGGGAGTTGGAGACAAATACTCATTTTCAGCAGGTTATGGAGAATGTTAGGAGGATAGAGCGCATCCATGGTCTAGAGAGGGAGGATAGGGAGGCTAAGAAGCCTCGCGGACCGGGAGGATCTACTAATCCCTATTTTAGGGGCAGAGCACGTCATGGTAGAGGTTTTGTTGGTCAGCCTGTTCAGTTTGCATTTTAGGTTTCGCGTGATGCTCTAGTTAGCCCAGGTCCCAGAGTACCCGTTCTAGATAGTTTCCACAGCCACGTCAGCAGAAAGGTTGCTTTGAGTAGGGGATACTAGGCATTTGGTGAGAGATTGTCCCAGACTCTGAGTAATTGTGCCTTAGCGAGGTGCTCAGGCTATGGGTTCCGCTCCAATTGTCGCTACACTTACGCAGCCAGCTAGAGATGGGGGACAGACATATAGAGGGCATCTTAGAGGGGGAGGCCAGCCCTGTTGCTATGCTTTCCTAGTAGGTTGGAGGCTACTGTACCAGATGATGTCGCTATACATATGGTTTCATTTTGTTATAGAGGTGCATGAGTTTTATTTTATCTGGTCCTATTTATTAGAATGATTCCTTTTATCTTGCTTCATATATGGTTGTGTTTCATGGTTCTTGTACTCTATTTAGGTGTCTGCACCAGTTAGGGGATTCTATTATGATAGCTCATGTCTATCATTTTGCTTTGATCGCTATTGAGGGTTATGATGCTTGGGTGGACTTTCTATTAGTTAATACAGTAGGTTTTGATGTGATTTTTGGATGGCTTGACCACGACTTGTGATTTGGGTGTCCTACAAGTATGGGAAGTCGGTTACATGTTGTGGTTTTTTTTCTACAAGATTGAGTTGGTAGAGTGTTTTAGTTGTTGAGATGCTTATCTCACTTGTAAATCCAAGTGGAGGATAAGAACCTTGTATTCTTTGTGGATAGGTGTGTTTTATTGGGCTATGTACTGCGGTGGGGTCATGTTAGGGTAAGATTCATTGTGGTTGTTGTGTGTGTCTTGCTTCTTTCTTGTAGGATGGATTCGTAGTATGGTACCGATGGCGAGTCATACCTGTTGGACTTTTTTGGTAGTTCTCTCATGTTTCTCTTTCCATATTCGTTATATTTGAGTTGTGCTTGTTGGATTTGGATTGTGATGTATGTGCCTAGGAGGCGTTCGATGTGGCTTATTGGTCAGATGAGTAGTTATGATTTTTGCACGTTTCTTACATCATTATTAGTGTTGTGAAGGTTTGGAACAAGGTTCTAGTCTATATAAGGCTATTTACCGGTACCGAATTTGGTAATGGGCAGTCATTGGGGTCAGAGTTATCGCTATGGGCATACGAGTGATGTGTTATGTCGTAAGGTTATACCTTATGGGTGTGCGCAAGAGCTATTGCATCTTGTTGAGGATTATGCAGTGTGTTTATGTGAGAATAAGGCCTTTGGTGGATGTGAAATTTTGTTCTAGAGCTCATCGACATGAATCGAAGGAATTATCTTCGGTTGAGATTGTGTTGTCGGGCTTATGTGGGTTGGTGTGACGTGGGATTACCTGTGTGTATGTGTATGGTTAGTTTATACAGTGATTTGATCACTTTGGAATGACTGTTGGCACGTTCGAGGATGAACATTTGTTTAAGACGGGAAGAATGTAACGCCCGACCGGCCGTTTTTGAGATTTTTCTGTTTAGTAGTTAGAGGTCTTGAGTGGCTTCTTATTGTGTATTATGACTTGCGTGTAGGGTCGGTTTTGGTTTTCGAGTATTCCGGAATTGATTTGGAAGAATGTTTTTCATTTTAGAAGCTTAAGTTGAAAATGTTGACCGAGGTTTGACTTTTGTGAAAAGGCCCCCAGATTGGTCTTTTGATTGCTCCGATAGGTTCCTATTGTAATTTTGGACTTGGGCGTATGCCCGAAATTGAATTCTGATGTCCCTAGGTTGATTTGACTTATTTTGCTGAAAGTTGGCAATTTGAAGTTTAGAAGTTTCCTTAAGTTTGACCGTAGGTTGACTTTGTGGCTATGTTGGTGGATTTTGGTGTTAGGACTTGGAATAAGTCCATTTTGCTAGCTGGAACTTGTCTGTAAAATTTGGTGTAATTTGGAGTTGGTTTGATAGGATTCGGATGCTTGGTTGCAATTCTAGAGGTTCTGAGTTTTCTTTTGAATTTCATGCGTTTTGAAGTCTGATTTATGGTTCTAGAAATTATTTTGGTATTTTGCTTGCGCGAGCGAGTTCGTATGATATTTTTTGACTTGTGTGGATATTTTGTTTGAAGCCCTGAGGGCTCGGTTGAGTTTCAGACATGTTTCGGATTGGACAACTTATTTTTGGGTTGCTGGTATGCTGGTGCTCTAGTTATGGCAATTGCAAACACCAACCTCGCAATTGCAAAGTAAACAACAGGGGCAGGTATCGCAGTTGTGATGCCTCACTCGCAATTGCGAAGCAATGCTGGGACTGGGAAGGGTCGCAATTACTATCATGTGGTCGCATTTGCGACATTCCTCAAGTTTGTCAGGTGCCATAATTTCGAGATATTCTTCGCAATTGCAACATCTACACCTGAACAAAAGGGTTGGGCGGATGGGTTTTGGCTTCATTTTTCATATTTTGGAACCCTAAACTCGGTAGGAAGCGATTTGGAGAGGGTATTTTCACCTATAATCATTGGGTAAGTGATTTTGTGCAATTTTTAATCATATTATTATGATTATATATGAGATTTAATATCAAACTGAAGAGAATCGAAGAGAAATTTTGGGGATTTTTTTCTATATTTTGAAAAAAACGAATTGGACTTGGATTTGAAAACAAATTACATATATGGACTCGTGGGATTATGGGTAGTCAAGATCTACCATCGTACTCGGATTTTGACCGGGCGAGCCCGGGGTTGACTTTTGTTGACTTTTGGAGAATTGTGTAAAGACCTTAACTTTATTTATTGGACTTGATTTCTCTTGCATTATTTGATATTATTAAGTTATTTATGGTTAGATTTGGGCCGTGCAGAGGCGAATTTTAAGGGAAAAGCTATTTTTGAGTGTTGATTTGGCCTAGTTAAGGCAAGTATCTTACCTAACTTTGTGTGGGGGAATTACCCCTTAGAATTGAGTTTGATTGTACTATTTGAACTATGTGAAAGACGTGTACATGATATGACGAGTGTGTACGCGGGCTAATATGTAGTATTTGACCGGTTTAAACTCTTACATTACTTATAAGCCCTTGATTGAAGATATTATTATTTGTTCTATCTTTCGTTGTCAAGCTTATTCTTCATGCCTTGATTGAAGTTGTGTTAACATATTCTAGTTCCCATTGTCAAGGTTACTTTTATATGCATTTAATTAAAGTTGTCATGTCATGTTATATCTTTCATTGTCGAGTTCGCTGCTACATGCTTTAATTGAAGTTCATATTACATGTTACCTCTCTTATTATTGAGTTATTCTTAATTGATACTTTCATTATATATTAACTTTTTCATTGTTGAGTTATTCTTATTTGAAGTCATCATTACATGTTATCTCTTTCATTGTTGAGTTTATTCTTCCTTTTTATTGATTTGTTGTAATTCTTATGTAGATTTACTTACTTTACACTCGTGTTATTGTTATTGTTGTTGTACTCAGTGTCGTTGAGCCATGTGCTATGTATTGTTGTGTTACTGGTATTGTTGTTATGGAAATGTTAGGTTGTGTTGTTGTGTTTTTGGTACATGTGGAATTGTTGAAAGGATTGTCGAGGTGTTTGGACGTGAGTTATCCGTGCTATTATTATTATTATTGATATTTGCACATGCAGCGAGATAAGGCGGGCTATATATATTGGGTTTGTGTATGTGGCGAGACAAGGTGGGATAATTATTGATATGCGTGTGGCAAGACAAGGTAGGCATTTACTTTATTGTTGCGCACACGGCGAGACAAGGGGGGTTATGTTGGGGATGATTTGTGATGGCTTGGGGGCATTGTTACTGATGATATTTGTGTACTGGTGTGGCTTTCTTGTATGTGTCATGCATATTACGAGTTTTGTTGTGTTGTTTCTAATGTGCTACTCGATGTCCTGATGTTACCTATTGATTTTAGTTATGATAGTATACTTACACAAGCATACACCGTAACATGTTATTTATACCAGTCCAGGAGTATGAAACTTGATGTCCATTGATCATTTACGTGTATTCTTGTATACCTGCCTTCTGTGTGTGGAATGGACTGATGGCACGTGAGTTGCCCCTACAGATATGCGATACTGTTACTAGTAGCACATGAGTTGTCCGTACAGATATGAGGTATTAATGGTATTGGCACGTGAGTTGTCCGTGCATGTGAGTTGTCCGTGCGGTTGTGATTGATAATGTAGGCACGAGATGCTATGTGATTATGATTCATGATTTGGGACTCGTGATTATTATTGTGAGATGTGGTACCTCGGAGTGATTTTTTTGTAAACCTTGTGATGGAACGGTTGATTATTTGGTTGTCACTTATTTTCCTTAATTGGTTTCGATGTTACCTTAACTATGTTATGATTACTTGCTGAATTATCACTTTTTTATTCCTTTTTGCTATTTGTTGTCCCAACTTTCTATTACTAGCGTTATATTGCTATTCTTCTATGTTTAGCTTTACATTGATATATGTTCCTCTGTTAGCCGTATATTAACGTTTTGCACAGGTTACTATGTCTAGTAGGTGTCTTGACTTGAACCTCGTCACTACTCCACCGATCCAGGTACTTTGGAGTGTGTCGGACGTTAGTTAGCTACTTGTGATTTGCTGCGGAGACTTCAAGGTATACTTGCCATGGCATTCGCAAGCCTCAGAGTCACCTTCTATTGTCTTTCATTATTACTACTTATTTAATTCCAGAACAGTATTGTATATAGAGATTGCTAGTGAACTCAGTAGAGCTTATGATTCCGTACTACCGATTTTGGGAAAGTTGTATAACTATTGATAAGTTTTAGCTATGTATATCATTTACTGGTTTATGTTTAATGATTAAGTGGTTTAATTCAGTTAATAACTCAGCATGTGTTAAGTTTACGTAGTCTTAGGGACTAGGAGACATCACGATCCTCAAGGTGAGATTTTGGGTCATGACACAAGTTTACAGAATTCACAAGCCAAGTGGTAATTACAACTTACCTTGTTGTAGTATAACTATTTATTTTATGTGTATAATAATAATAACTCGTATTTCTTTAATAGGGGTTACCAGCCAGATATGAATTTTACTAGTTAAGAACCAACCAACTGTGGAAATCTACCTTCTTTTGGAGGGATGGATCATGCTGGTCCATCCTCAAGTCATCAGTAATTTGATAATGTGCATCATGGGCTATCTACAAATTATGAATGGTATGTTTAAGCGTTAAAGTTAATATATTATGTTCAGATATACAAAATATTAATTATTCGATTGATTGTGCAAGAAATGAGTAACATGACGGTCTTGTCCTAAATTAGTTGTGCAATGATGATTTTTTGAATCAAGATATAGTAGATGCATAGAGTGAGGAAGATGATAGTGACTATGACAACAATGCTAATGAGCCCGGCGATGAAACACACTTCTTATATGAGAGTGATAATGAGGAACCACACATCACAGATGAGAGTGACAATGAGCAACTATATTTAACGATAGATCATGATGTCACCACTCAGCATGCTCCGTATATGCAGACTCCATCGATCGTTAGACCAGCGGTGTACGAGTCGCATGTGCCATTTCATTCAAGGGAGATTCCCTACCTTGATCAGTTTCTAGGTATGCAGGATGTGGATGCCCACACAAGGAATCTTGATGAAATTTTTACTGCAATGTGGGGTAAAAATAGACCAACAGAGCTTTGTAAAAATATGCTTTTTAATGACAAGGGTCACCTTAGTAGGACGGTGCAAATTTACCGCATAAAAAACTGCCATGAGATCGAGGTTGCTGAGTCATATAAAAAAACATATAAGGTAGTTTTTCATAGATGTGACCAAGGTTGTAAGTGGATGGCGCATGAAAAAAGGTTGAAAACTAATATGTGGGTGGTGGAAAAATACATTGGCAAGCATACTTGTAATATGGACACATTCAATGGGAAATATTTTAATTTGAATGTTGATTTGATTTTCCTTATCTTGATTCCCCACATTAAATCGTCCATAAAGTACAAGGTGAAGGAATGCATAACATCAGTTGTGCATGCATGTGAGTATATCATTACAAAAAAAAAAAAAAAAAAAGAATTCCTCTGGTGTAAATATGTGTTTGAGATTGTTTATGGCAATTGGGATAAGTCATTTATGGCTCTACCAAGGTACATAGCTGCTTTGCAACTCTTTAATCCAGGGACAGTTTTTCAATGGAAGCACGACCGACATCTTGACATTGCAAAAAACATATTTAGATATGTGTTATGGACATTTAAATCATCCATTAATATTTTTGTTCACTGCTGGCCGATAATCTCCATAGACGACACACATGTGTATGGGATGTATGATATAAAGGTGTTAAGTGTTGGGTAGATGCTAATGGCCAAATATTTTCCCTCGCCTTTGCTATTTGTGCCAATGAGAGTCAAGAGAGTTGGATATGGTTTTTAAACCACTTGAAGGAGCACGTTGTGACAGAACATTCCAGTATTTGTCTAATATCTGATCGACATGCTAGGATTTTATGTTTTGTGCGTGCTTTGGATGAATTAAAGTAGTCGTACAGCTACCACCGTTACTGTGTTAGGCACTTGAAGACCAACCTCCAGCGGGCTTATTTGAATAAGAGATTGCATGATCTAATATAGATGGCTGCAACATATCATCAAGAGAGGAAATTCTTTATGCGGATGGAATTGATTTGGCAGGAAGACGAAGAAGCTTATCTTTGGTTGGGGGATCTTGAGATTGATAAATGGACTCTGCATAAGGATGGTGACAGAAGACAGGGAATTTAACTACAAATTTCTCAGAGTTTTTCAATGGGTTGTTGAAGTTAGCCCATGGACTGCCTATCACCGCCATGGTGTGAATGTCATTTAAGCAACTCGCAGAGAGGTTCGTTGAAGATTCCATAGTGCATCCTCCTTGGTTGAAAGAGGTGTTCAAATTATACCAAAATTGATGCAACGGTTTGAGCGTTATAGGTAATGGTCACACTGGAATACATATTTGCAATACTGCAGTGACCGAAATATTTGTAAAGTTCGAACCAGTTTGCATCAAGGTCGTGGTAATAATACCCACACCATTAATGAGAAAATGTGATTATGTTCCTGCTATAAATGGACAATTTATCACATGCCATGCTCTCATTCCATGAAATGATTTAAACATACTAGGTTTGCGGTGACAAAATAGATTGATAGAGAATACAGTGTGGCTGCATAGGGGAATCCACTGTAGGTTTTCACCCCAAATTCGCACACTTTCAAGCTTTGCAGAGTATGTCTTACCCTTTATAATGTGTCCTGCAATTTTTAGATCTATATGTATATTAATGGGTTCATTTTCTAAGGGACGTAAAACACATACCACTTATCATACACAAATAAGTATAACAACCTAACATATTTTTTGTTAAGAAAGGGATTAATTGTGTTCACTTTCTGACCCGTGCCTTGTGGATATTTTGAGCTACCTTCACTCTTTTGCCTCTTCTTAAATCATTTATTAAAGGTAAGTGGAATTTTGAAAATGCTTGGTTAAATAAATAACTTCAAAAATGATTTGGTTCTACTTATCAAGAACAAAAGATAGGTAGTCACATGACGCATATACAAGATGCACTATTCAAATATGCGCCTTGTCTTGTCCAACTAGAAAGGCGTATACGCACTTATACCATAATAATTCATTTACTAGTTCAGCATGGTACATGTACAATATGCACTATGCAATAGTACGAACGAATATTATTGTGCGTACTTCAGAAAAAATAGTACAAATCAAATGCGTGTCTTGTCTTGTCCAACTGAAAAGGCGTGTATGCACTTGTATTGTAATGATTCATTTACTAGTTCAACATGGCACATGAAAAATATGCGCTACGCAATAGTAAGAACGAATATTATCATATGTACTTCAAAAAAATGGTACAAAATTAAATACACGCCTTGTCTTGTCCCGCTGAAAAGGAGTGTATGCAGTTGCACCGTAATGATTCGTTTACTAGTTCAACATGGCGCATGTACAATATTCATTATGCAATAGTTCATAAAAAAGCAGTACAAATTAAGTGCAAGCCTAAGAGGCGTGTACACACTTGTACCGTAATATTTCGTTTACTAGTTCAACATGGCGCATGTCCAATATGCGTTATGCAACGTAAAACCACCCATTCTTACCTTTAAATACTCCACACATGTTACTTCATTCACTGCAAATTCGCACAGCTTAAACCACCAATTAATCTCCATTTCCATAAAATTTCAAGCTCCAGCAATACGATATGTCTGGACGCGATGAGGTCCCTAGGTGTTACTGTGGAAAACACACAATTTTGAAGTTATGCTGGGCCACTTGTAATTGAGGATGCAACCGCTGGATGTTTAAGTACATTGTAAGTTATTAATAAGCAAATTTATGTTGGTTATTCGAATAATTATTTTATGAAATGAAACAATGATAGTTGTTTGTTATCATGACCATTTGTAGGAGAAAAATCAATGTAGTTTTGAAGAATGATACGATGAACCTATTAACCAGGAATACTACAAATCATGCTTACTAAACCTTTGGAAAGGTATCGGGGAGTAAGAATGAATATCTTGAAACTCGAAAAAAAAAAGTTACAACGCTGAAAAAGAAGTAGAGGCATTGAAGGAGAAACCACAAGAAGCCGAAGAACAAAATAATCGACTACAAGAGAAATATTAGTGGTTGAAGCAGAGAATAATAGACGATAGTGACTAAAGGACTACATGGCTGCTTTAATTGTATTGTTTATCTTAAGTTTTAGATTTCATGTATTATGTGGTTCTGATATTTAATTAATGAATAATATTAAAACTTAAAATATTAAGGTAATAATATTAAACATAAAATAGTATTTACATAAACTATTATTTAATATGATATATACAAAGCAAACTTACTATCAATGTGTTCTGGATCTTGTAAGCTTTAGTGCATTGGCTGACCTAAGGTGCATACCCTATCAACCGGTCTCGCTATCAGGATCATCCTCATCTCGTTGCCTCTTTATCTGAGGATGCATTATAGAATGATCGTCTGGAAGGCTAGCTGGATCAGTAGTGGAGTCCGCTGGGCCAGAAGTAAGCTACAAAAAATAAATTAATAATTAGTACATGATATATATATATATATATATATATATATATATATATATATACATATATATATATATATATAGGGGAGAGAGAGAGAGAGAGAGAGAGAGAACAATTATAGAATAAATTAATTATTTTTATAGACAACCTGCATCTCAACTGGCTCCTGAATGGGGTCATGTGTCTCCGGCAGACAGGTATTACAGTCTACCGTCTCCGTGATAGGTGTTGAAGAAATTTAAGAAAATATATAAACAAATTAATTATTACTGACTAATATTTAATGTAAAATAAATTACTAATAATGTTAAGATAGACAAACATGCATCACAGTGGGAAGCAGCACGGGCTCATCGATGGGAAGAGAAGAACTTCGAGGTGGGCTGGACAAGAGAAAGGCCATGAAGTCTCCACCGGAGGTGATATCTCCTTCATTAAATTATTACAAAATATTATCTTTACACTAAACAATAATACTATAATAGTGATATTTTAAAGATCAATAGAAAAATCCACTAACATGATCAGAACCGTAGCTCAAACGTATTGTGGTTCTACGCATCTCGCACCAGACGGTCCTTCGCATCCCGCGATGTGCCTGGACACTGAGCTGTATGTGTATTGACCTAACTGGTCATTTTACTTTCTATATTCCTATTTTCCTATTTAAGAAATTTCGTATGTGATTTTATTATTTTATGACTTGCGGAGATGATTGGTTTGATTTTCGAAGGGTTCGGGTTGGATTCAAAACACTTAATTCCCTAATAGTGGCCTAAGGCGGCCAAATTTGATTTGAGTCAATATTTTTAGTAAATGAGCTTGTAACGGGGATTTGATGGTTCCAATAGGTTGTACAATAATTTTGTACTTGGGTGTGTATTCAGATCGAGTTTCGGGTTATCCGGGAGCGTTTCGCCTCTTAATGTTGAAAGTTGGCGCCTTGAAGGTTTTAGAGTTTCTTAAATTTGGTTTGAAGTAGACTTTGGTGCTATCAAGAGTCCATTTGGTATTCCGAGCCTGCGAATAGGTTCGTATGATGATTTGTGACTTGTGCGCTAAGTTTGGCGTCATTCCGAGTTGTCTAAGTATGATTCGTCGCATTCACAGCTAGTTGAAGAAGTTTGAAGTTCATAAGTTTATTAATTTGGTTTTAGGGTGCGATTCTTGGTTTCAATGATGTTTTATGTGTTGTCGAGTTTTCGAGCAAGTCCCTATTATGTTTATGAACTTATTGGTGCATTTGGATAGGGTCCCGGGTGGCTCGGATGTGTTTCATACCACCCGGAGTTAAGTCCAAAATTGCAAAACTTCTACTGCTGGTTTCCTTATCCGCAAAGGCGGTGAAAGCCTCGCGTTTGAGATGAAGGAATTGGGTCTGAGGACTTTTGTTCTACGCATTCGAGAGATTAGGGTCGTGATAGCGATACTATGGGGCCACTGGCCCTCGCGTTCGCCGTCGTGAGGTTGCGATCGCGTAGTGGAAGGCCAGGTGGGAAGGGATCTGGCTGGTAGCCTTCGTGTTCATGAAGGGTAGGCCAGGTTAGCCTTCGCGATCGCGAGGCTCCTGTCATGTTGGTGAAGAACGTTTTCGGGGCCTTGGCAATTTTTACCTTTGTGATCGTAAGGGACTTTTCGCGATCGCGTATGCGAATCACTAAGAAGTAGCATTTTTGAAACATGGGACTTAGGCTCATTTTCTTCATTTCTCCCAACTCTTGGCATATTTTAGAGCTCTTTGGAGAGGAATTTTCACCTAGCATCTCAAGGTGAGTAATTTCTACATAATGTGAGTTTAATACATGGATTATGAGTAGAATTTAGTATACAATTCGTAAAAATTATAAGATTTTTATTGAAAAACCTGGGGTTTGATAAAAATTGGGATTAGACCACGAAAATGATTATGGAATTGAGTAGAAATTATATATTTGAGTTCATGAGGTCATGGATAACATTATTCTATGAAAATTCCGCGATTCCGGCACGTCGGTCATGGGGTGACTTTTAGGAATTTTTCAAATTGGGTTGGGTAATTACTCTAATTAGTTAAATTATGAACCTTTGGGCATATATTGATTAGTTTTACAACCTTTGGCTAGTTTCGGATTGCTCGGCATTGATTTGAGGCAATTAGTATGGTTGAAGAGGCTAGTAGCGAACTTGAAAGCGGGTAAGTCTCTTTCCTAATCTCTTAAGAGGTAATTATCCCCATAGGTGCTTTAATTGTTATGTGATAATTTTTGTGAGAGCTATGTACACACGAGGTGACGAGAGTCTGTACGTAGCTAAAATCATGCTCATGTCCGAGCTTGGGGCTTTACCCATAAGATATTTGTACTACTTAAAGTCAATTTGTTAGTTTAATTACTTAAATGTATACTTCAAATTTTATTAGGGATTATGTTGGGCCGAGCTTTATTACTTAGAGTTTTGGTGGAATATCTAATTGTTGGTGAAAATTATGCTTTCTGAGCGTCATCCTTGTGTTGTAGTTGTTTGACCCGTAGTTCGTAGAGTTCTTCTATTCCTGTGGATTGAGCCGACACCTCAGCAATATATTTGAGATGCATCGACAGTTCACGCCAGTCGACCCTCGGCATTATACACGATTATTCTGGATCGGACTGTATGACCTCGGTGTAACCCGTGTGTAATATTGTTAGGAGTCAAAATATACATGATATTTCTTTCATGACTTGAGATTAGATAGTTAATTCATAGTTCATATTTGTTGAGATGGCATGTGATATTTGGGGATTTTAAACCGATATTATGTTAAAGTGTCACGTTATTTACTGTTTCTTATTCCTATTGTTACTATTATATTTCATGCCTATTTATAATTCTTGTACTTTATTTATTGACCACTACTAAGTGTCGATATCAACTCCTCTCCACTACTTCTTCTAGGTTAGACTAGATACTTATTGCGTACACGTTGATTACGTACTTATACAACATTTCTGCACAAATTGTGCAGATACTGAGGAAGGTACATTGGGTATTCGTTCAGGCACACATCAGCATTATTCGAAGACTTAGTGTGAGCTGCTTCCCATGCTCCGATCTACAACACCCGGAGTCTCCTATTTTACTGTTTCTGTCTATTTTATTTCAGATAGTAGATGTAGGGATTTTGTATATTATACTAGATTGCTCATGCACTTGTGATACCAGGTTTAAGGGAATTACTAGTAGATGTTTATGGTTTTGCCTAACATTATTACCAATTCATTTATATGTCTTATTTATGCGTTATTTCACCATGATCTTTTATACTTAGCTTTTTTATTAAATAAAATTCATGATTTTTAATACTAATAAAATGAATAATTAAATGATTAGTTCACCGTTGGCTTACCTAGCGGCAATGTTGAGCGCTATCACGGTCTATAATGGGAACTGGATCGTGACAGCATGCCTCAATGTGCTTGGAACATCATTAGAAAAGTAGGAATCCCAATCATACGACAGGAGGAAGGCGCCCTCCATTAATAAAGTAACCGGCTGATTAAATTGTGAAGTCCCCGGTGATAGGAGTTAGAACGTAGGCATATAATCACCCAGTAACCGACTGACTAAATCTTGAAGTCCAGTGATAGCAGTTTGAACATAGGCATATAATCACCAACATCGTGTGCCTCACCCTGGTCACCCGACATACCCTCTGCAATATCTTCCATGGGTGCCTTAATGCCCCTTGCGGGCCACCCCATCTATGTCAACCACCCCGACCACGCGGGCCACCCCGTCCTCTTTGGCCACGCCTGACATGTCTGGGCCATGATGGTAATCCTCTGGTAGAATATTCGCAGGATCAAAACCTAATTGTGGATCTGCTCGTGCAGCTACCAATGTGGTAGTAGCAAGCGTAGAAACCTGACGACTCAAATGGTGCAGTAGTGGCGGTGCTCCGTCGCCTAATTACTGTTGCATCTCCAGACCCATCTTGTGAATACAATGCAAGCCAATAGCCTGTATAGGATGTAATATATTAATTAAATAAATTAAGTAAATGTAACATTATATGTAAGTATATCAAATAACGTACCAGTGTCTCATGCCTACCAGCGTATGTAACATACGGACGACCCTCCCGATGATCAGGATTACCTGTCAGAGTACGAGTAACACGACGATACCAAGCCATGTAGTCGTGCTCACCATCACCACCATCATGTGAAGGGTCTGGCGGAAGCGTGAAAACCTCTGATCCCAATCCTTTAATCGGGCCTTGAGCTAGGCCAAGTACACCTGGTCAATTTGATTGCAATCATCCCGTTGGTAATGAGTCGCATACCAATTGGAATGAGCAGGTATATGTTGTGGTCGGCCAAACTGTCGCAAGACTCTCCCTGTTGGATGATGCTCAACTATATCGGGACATATCTGTTGACCTGAGCGGTTTTGGTTTTAATGATTGACAAAAGAACACATGCATGAACTAGGTCCATGGACAGTGTACACAGGTGACGAACAGAATCAAGCAAAAGGCATGCATGTGAAAGGGATAAGTATAAGTGGTTGTTTCTGATAATCCCTGAATGAAAAGGTTGCGTATTTGAGAAGGAGTATGACTCCTTACTTGAAGAGAACTCTATCCAAGATAAAGGAAGAGTTAGAAATTGAGGTTGACTAGAACTCTTCCACCAAGGAAGAGTAAAGAATTAGAGCTCTAGTTAATCTTTATTTACTAACTCTATACATATCGGTGTTGTTCTCTTTTACAGATGACACACAAATATAGAAGTGAAAGCACGAATTGAGAGAAAAATAGCAAGGCATTTTGTGAGCAATTCTTGTGAGACTCAAGAGTGCGATGCTGAAGCTACACGAATCAGATTGAAACCAGCTCCATAAAGAGTTTTATGTCTCTTTACTTATTTCTAGTTCAAAGAGTAGTAGGCGCTTTGAGTTGTACCTTTCAGCTTTCTTAGAAGCAAATTGTACTAGGTACCTTAGTTGTTTCATTCAAGTCAAAGTTAAAGTAGTCTCAACAACTTGTGGCATGTTGCTACAACGGTTAGAGTTAATCCTTAGGTTTGGTAGAGGTTTTAAACTCGAGTTGTATTGTTCAAGTTAGAGTTAACTTGAACCAAATGCAACAGGCTGTGGCTGGTTGCTACAAGAAGAGGTAATCTTTAAGTTTGAAAGACTTTGTAAACTTTGTTGTTGGCTCAGAGTTGTAGTGAAGTGTTTGGGGAAAATCCTACTAGGTAGTAGGTCATGGTTTTCACCTTTTGAGCCGGGCGTTTTTCACGCACTTTCTGTATTATTTGTTCCGCAACTATAATGTAAGGAACACATAGAAGAACCATGTCCTACTATAATCCGTGCATGTAAAAAATTTGATACCACACAAATCAACTATCCCCGCTCTTGTGTGGTATTGAAGTCTAAAACATCAATTGGTATAGAGTGGGTTATCTTGAAAAGGCTAACACCTTAGGAAAAGATCAAGATGAGTGCACCACCTGGAAATTAGGAAGGGCAATCCACCACTGGGCCACCACTATCCAATGATCACTACTATTCCTTGTGGAAGGATAGGAGAAGAGATCACTTGCTGATGACTGAAGAAGGCTTCAAATGTGGTAAAAAGAACAACATAATCAAGAACTGTCCTGTGTGGGAAATCAAGTGGAAAAATGAGAGATCTAAAAGAAGAAACAGAAAGAAGGAACATGTTCATGATAAGAAGAACTATAACAAAGGGCCATCCAAAGCAATGATTGCTGCTTGGAAAGACAGTTCAAATGAGGACATTGATGATGATGATGATGATGATGATGTTGAACGAGCTCTTATAGCAATTCGAGAATATGAAGATGAACCTGATGAAGAATCTGAAATAAATTTTTTGGACCTTAAGGATAAAATTAAACTCCTTTCTAAAGATAGACTACAGATTTGTTGCTAACTTTAATTGATGAATCTAAAAATATAAGTTCTGAAAAAGAATAGTTGTCAAAGGAATGTGTCATTTTGAAAGCAAATTGCAAAAACCTGGATCTTAGGGCTTGTGAAACTGATATTGAAAATGCTATGTTGAAGAACCAGGTTCATGAACTTGACACATCTATTCTAGAACTTACATCTGAAATTAAAGTTAGGAGCATATAAAGAAATAACTAGTGACACACAACTCTCACTAGAAAAGGATCTAGAAAAGGTATAAGATGAGCTATATAAAAGGGATGAACTGGTACGAACCTTGAAAAAGGACTTGACTAAGGTTAGCATGAGTTAGATAAAATATGTAAACAGAACAGGTCCTCTAATGCACTTTCATGGCTACAACAACAACATAGTAGCAACACAAAGGGACTTGGCTTTGAGAACTCTGCACCTAAATGGGATCCCAAAAGCAAGTACCTTACACTCCCTGAGAATAAAATTTGCACACACTGTGGTAAAACTTGTCATTATAAGAGTTAATGCACTGCAAAAGAAAAGGCAAGTCAAAAGAACTAAAATTTTGTTTTATGGAAAAATCGGCTTCCAAATTGGGCTAAAAAGAATTTGATTTATCCTTTTGCCTATAGAAAGGGACCCAAACTAGTTTGGGTTTCTAAGACTAACCCCTGATTGTTTTTGTAGGTCCAAGTGAAAGGAAGCAGCCAAATATGGTACATGGATATAGGCTGCTCAAAGCACATGACAGGAAGCAAGAACTAGTTCCATTCACTTGAGGACCTTAAAAGAGGTAATGTCTCCTTTGGAAATGGAAAGAAAGGTGAGATCTGATAGATGGACTGAAGTATAGTCTAATAAGTGTATCACAACTGTGTGATAGACGTAACATGGTAGCTTTCACCTCTACAAAATGCTTTGTGATAAATCTTACCACTAACAAGATAGTTTTGCAGGGAAAAAGAGTGAATAACATATATGTGGTGGATCTGTCCACATTTTCAGATAATGAACTCACTTGCTTAAGTGCATTGGATAATGATCCCCTCCTTTGGCACAAGAGATTTGGACATGCCAGTCTAAGCTAACTCAACAAACTAGTTTCCAAGGACTTGGTGATAGGGCTACCTAACATTAAGTTCAAGGAAGACAAAGTTTGTGAGGCTTGTGCAAGGGGGACGCAGGTAAGATCCTCTTTTAAAAGCAAGAAAATGGTAAGTACCACCAGGTCGATGGAACTGGTCCATATGGATTTGTGTGGACTAATGAGAACAATGAGCAGAGGTGGTAAGAGATATGTTATAGTACTTGTTGATGATTACTCTAGGTTTACTTGGACACTGTTTTTAATATCTAAAGATGAAGCATTTGACATGTTCACTTTATTTTTTAGAAAAACTCATAAACAACTAGGTAATCAACTTGCACCAATTAGGTCTGATCATGGCACTGAATTTGAGAATGCTAAATTTACTGAATTTTGTGATGAGCATGGCATAAATCATAAATTTTATGCTCCTAGGACTCCAAAACAAAATGGAGTAGTTAAAAGAAAGAATAGGACACTGGAAGAAATCGCTAGGACTATGCTTCTTTCAAGTAAACTGCCCCATAGTTTCTAGGCAGAAGCTGTGAACACTGCTTGCTACATCATAAATAGGTGTATGACTAGACCACTTGTTGAAAAGACCCTATGAGTTACTTAAAGGGAGAAAGCCAAATATATCCCATCTTAGGATATTTGGATGTAAGTTCTTTGTGCACAATAATGGTAAAGACTCCCTAGGTAAGTTTGATCCCAGGAATGATGAGGGAGTTTTCTTGGAATATTCTTCACATTGTAAAGCTTATAAGATTTATAACAAAAGAACTATGTGTGGAGAAGAAAGTGTACATGTGGTTTTTTATGAAACTTAACATTCTTTCTGAGAGGTGGGAACAAGACGATTAAGCAATTGGGCTGGTAAGAAACTCAAATAAAACCACAGCCCAGACTGAAGCTGCACCAGAGGAAAGAACAGGTGATGGAACAAATCCTTCCACCTAGCAACCTGATAGAGGGAACTGAACAAAGAGGAACTGATCCTCAAACCTCGAGGGAACATGTTCATGAACCTGTCCTCAGTAACAAAACATTGAAGGAACATCTAGGGGAAACCAGCTAGTTGTGAAACCTTACAAGTATCAAAGTTCTTACTAATCCAACCTCTGGAATCAAAACCAGATCTTCTTCGAAGAATCTTTGTCCTTTTGATACTTTTTTTATCTCTTATTGAACCTAAAAATGCTACTGAGGCTTTGCAGGATGTAGACTGGGTGAATGCAATGCAAGATGAACTCAACCAATTTGAGAGAAGTCAAGTTTGGCATCTGGTACCAAGACCCAAGGACAGATCAGTAATTGGCATAAAATGGATCTTCAGAAACAAACTTGACGAAGATGGAACAGTTACAAGGAACAAGGCAAAATTGGTGGTTCAACGATATAGTCAAGAAGAGATCATAGACTATGATGAAACTTTTGCTCCAGTTGCAAGATTGGAAGCAAATTAGACTCCTTATAGCATTTGCTGCTTACATGTAATTCACTCTCGATTAGATGGATATCAAAAGTGCATTCCTCAATGGCTATCTAAAGGAAAAAGTGTTTGTCAAGAAACCTTGGGGCTTTGAAAGCAAGGAATGTCCTGATCATGTGTACAAGCTTGACAAGGCACTTTATGGGCTCAAGCTGGCTCCAAGAGCATGGCATGAAAGATTGTCAAAATTCTTACTTGAGCATGGCTACAATAAAGGTAAAATTGGCAATACTTTCTTCTTGAAAGAAAAGGTAAAGATCTCTTGGTAGTTCAGATATATGTTGACGATATAATCTTTGGAGAAAATACTGATAAGTTAAGTAAAGAATTTGCTAAACTAATGGGGAGTGAATTTGAAATAAGTATGATGGGTGAGCTTAATTTCTTTTTAGGTTTACAAATTAAACAAAATTCAAATGGAACTATGATCCATCAGCTGAAGTATGTGAAAGAGTTGCTTAAAAGGTTTAAAATGAAGACTCCAAAGAAATTGACACTCCTATAGCAGCAGCCACAAAATTGGATACAGATGAACCCGGTTCATCTGTCGATCAGAAGTTGTATAGGGGAATATTGGCTCTTTTTTATATCTCACTGCTAGTAGACCTGACATTGTTTTTAGTGTAGGCCTTTGTGCTAGATTTCAGGAAAATCCAAAGGAGTTTCACTTGGCTGTCGTCAAGAGGATCTTGAGATACCTAAAAGGCACTACTGACCTTTGTCTACGGTATCCAAAAGGTAGCAATTTTAACTTAGTGGGATATGTTAATGCTGATTATGCAGGTTTTCTTGTGGATAGAAAGAGCACCTCAGGTATGGCACACTTTCTTGGCTCATATCTTATGTCTTGGGCCACCAAAAAGTAAAACTCTATGGATCTATCTATTGCCGAAGCTGAGTATGTTGTTGTTGCCTCATGTTGTGCTCAATTATTGTGGATTAAACAGCAAGTAATGGATTATGCAATTGATGTAGGTTATATCCCTATCTTTTGTGATAATACTAGTGCAATTAGTATGACTAACAACTCGGTTCATCACAAAAGAACTAAGCACATAGATGTTAGGCATCATTTTCAGAGGATAATAGTAACGACCCGGTCGGTCGTTTTGAGTTTTTATGCTCCTTTCAACTATTTGAAATCTTGAATAGCTTCATATAATGTATTATGACTTGTGTGAATCGTCGATTTTGGTTTTTAGGTGTTTCGGAATTAGTTCGGAAGGATGAGGTTCATGTTTGAAGCTTTTAATTGGAAGAGTTGACCAAGTTTGACTTCTTAGTATTTGATCTTGGATCGGAGTTTTGATGATTTTGTTAGCTTCGTATGGTGATTTTGGACTTAAGAGTGTGTCCGCATATTTATTTGGAAGTTCGTAGTTGATTTTGGCTTGAAATGGCGAAAGTTGGAAAATTAGAAGTTCTAGAAATTGAGAAGTTGGACCGAGAGTTGACTTTGTAGTTAACGGGCTCGAATTTCAGTTCTGGATGTTGGAATAGGTCTGTACTATCATTCATGACTTGTGTGAAAAATTTGAAGTCAATCGGAGTTGGTTTGGTATGAATCGGCATTAGTTTTGAAATTCGGAAGTTCATAAGTTTCTTGGGCTTGAATCGATGCGCGATTCGTGATTCTAGTGTTGTTAGAGGCAATTTGAGGCTTCAAGCAAGTTCGTATCATATTTTGGGACTTGTTAGTATACTTGGTTGGGGTCCCATGGGGCTCGAATGAGTTTTGGATGAGTTTTTTTTCTTTACATGTTTGGTGTTTTGACTTTGTTTTGAGCATAAGCATGTAATGATCCAAAGGTAAATCTTTAGTTATAGAGATCAAAATTTGATTTCCAGACTTCGGGGAGTTTGATAATAAATTATAGGAATGATCTGGAATGTTTGGTCTAATTTCATCAAGTCGCGATTGGGTTTTAACATGGAAGTATGAGTTAATTATTTAACGAGCAAAGTTGGTATCGTATTGAGAAAATGAGCTCTGAATTGAGTTTCGATTGAACGACCAGGTTCGTATTATTATTTGTGACTCATAGGAACAAGAATCGTTGGATTCCGAGTTCGTATGATGAAGTTAGAGCCTTTTTAGTGAAAAATAAATTGTTGGTGCAACAGATTCTGGTGCGCACCTTTAGCGACCAGATTTGGCACTTTTAGCGACGAGAATTGGGCTTTTAGCGACTAGATTAGTGTTTTATTGAGCAGTTTTTTTTATAAGCTCATTTCAACATTTTTGGACAAAAGAACTCGATTTGGGGCAATTTCTGAGCGAGAATTCACAGCACTTCTTGAGGTATGCCACTAGTGATTATTTTTACTCCATAATATTGAATTATCATTGAATATTCCGACTAGATTACATGATTTCGAGGTGTAATTCGAGAATTTGGGCCTAGGAATTTGAAAATAAGATTTGAGGATTTGGAGGTCGAGTTGATGTCAAAATTTGGTAAATTTAGTATGGTTGGACTCATGGTTGAATGAGCGTTCAGATTTTGTAATTTCCGTTGGGTTCCGAGACGTGGGCCCCACTCTTGACTTTTGAGTTGACTTTTTTGGATTTATTCGAAAACTTAGCATTTTGTATGGAATTTATTCTTATAATTTGTATTGAGTATATTGAATTGTTTATGACTAGAGTCAGGACATTTGGAGGCTGAATTGCAAAGAAAAGGCTTATTGGAATAAAGAATTGCACGGCTTGAGGTAAGTAACATTTCTAAACTTGGTTCTGAGGGTATGAATCCCTGAATTACGTGTTATATGATTGGTATGGAGATGACGCACATGCTAGGTGACGGGCGTGTGGGCGTGCACCACAAAAATTGTGACTTAATTGATTCCGTGGAGTTGCATACTCAAATAATCATGTCATTATCCACATATCCTCCACGTGTTAGAGAAATTGAGCTGAGACTCATATTAAAGATCTTGTTTAGGCTACGTGCCGTTATTTTTGGGACCCACAGAGGTCGTGTTGCTGTTGAATTATTTGTTTATATTGTAATTTTCTACTAAGTTGCATGTATCATTTGCATATTATATCTCAGTCTCTGTTGCCATTTATTGATACATCATATCATCATGTTGGGCCGATTTTCATGACATTGTGAGCTCGAGAGATTAAAGAGATTATTGACTGAGTGGGGCCAAGGCGGGGTTGTGAGTGATATTTATGGGATCGGGCTGCATGCCGCAGCATGTTTCTTTTATTTATTTATGTCTGAATCTGGCTTATTATAGCCGAAGGAGCCTCTCCGGAGTCTGCACCCCCACAGTGAGCGCAATTACATTTACATTTGGGATGGATCTTCCTTAAGCATTTACATTTGGGCATGGATCTTGCCTAAGCATTTACATTTGGGATGGATCTTCCCTAAGCATTTACATTTGGGATGGATCTTCCCTAAGCATTTACATTTGGGCATGGATCTTGCCTAATAATTTACATTTGGGATGGATCTTCCCTAAGCATTTACACCCGGGCATGGATCTTGCCTAATTATTTATATTGAGGGATGAATTTTCCTTGGGCTGGATTGGCCCTATACAGTACTGAGTGACTGACTGTCAGTTGATATTTATATTTAGGAATGGATCTTCCCTAGGCTGGATTGGCCATACACAGTACTGAGTGATTGAGTATTCTGAGAGTGTGAGTTCACAAGACTTCCATTGTAGTGCATCACATACAGCATGTACATTGGCATAGAGATATAGAGATATCACATTCTTCATATCATTCTGAGTTGATCAATTTTACTTGTATTGAGTTTATCTGTTGAACTTGAAAGCATGTCTGCATTTCTGTAATGTTATTTCGATACTAGAATATGCCTGTTGAGCTCGTCACTACTAATATTATACTCTATATCTCACGTGCAGATTCCGGATACTGATGTTGTTGTGTATGGTGGGAGGGGGCATTGAAGATGTACCTGCGATCCGGTCATAGCTGCCTCTTGTTCATAGTAGCTTTAGAATATTTAATCTATTCATGTATATTTCAAATAGATATTGTATTTTATTTCATACCAGCTTTGTAAATTCTAAATCTTAGAAGCTCATGATTTGTATTACCAGTCCTTGGGAAATGTGTTAAAGTCAGTTATTTCGTCACTTATTTTATCAGTAAATTTTATTGAATTGGATTTTTGTAAATTGGCTTAACTAACAAGTTGAGTTAGGGGCCATCACGACTAGCTGAATTTTGGGTCGTGATAATAATTTTGAAAAGGGGTTGATCATTGTGGAATTTTGTGCTATTGATAAGTAAATAGCTGAAATCTTCACAAAAGCTTTGATTAGAGATCACTTTGAAAGGAACATGTTAGAATTAGGGATGATTAAGATCACCTAAAAGAAGCTGGTTCTAACTCAATGATTGGTTAGATAATTTGTAAATTAGGTAAATAATTAGATTAGATACTGCTCAGTCTCATACTTTCAATAATATACTCTTGTACCATGTACTAAGTTGTCTCACTGATGTCTAATGATGTTACCCTTATTTTCTTGGAAAAGATTAGTCTTGCACAAGGGAACATTCAGTGAAGAACCTAGTTCATCAAGCTTATAAGGTATATATTCTACACTCTGCATAATTTGAAGTAATTGCATATGAATCATGATTTGAAAAGAGTCCCACTTTATCCCAAACTCATACTGAACCAATCAGTTACAAACGAACCAGTTTCACCCTTAAACCCACGCGCCATAATTGCCGAGATTTTTAGGGAAGAGTCCGATGTCTCTTCAAACTAAAACTCCCAAGATGAAATAACTTCTAACCTCCAAAAAGTTATTGTTACACACTCAACCTTTCGCTTCTTCAAATTTGTCTGACCTTACCCTCTTATGTAAAATCTTTTCGAAAGATCAAAATCACCAAAACCTTAAAACCCTCTCCATTTCTCAAGCTTTTGAACTGATCAAATGGAAAACACCCATGAGAATTCGAAAAACTCCGAAAACCCTTCCTCACATCCAAAGAACCTTCAACCACACTTTTAATCACCCAAACCCCAAAAAAAAAGGCATATCAAAATAATTGCACGTAAAATAGTAGCAAGCAAATAACAAGCAAAATTGAATGAGAAGCTACAAGTCAGTCAAGTAGAAGAACCACAAAATTCTAATGATTCTTTCCGGTCTGCGACTGAGGGGGAAGAACCAGTTTCTTCTGAAACTGAACGGGTAACTTCTAAGTTTCCCACCTATGAGTTTGGTTATGAAATTGCAGAAAATCTTGAGAATCAATTTATTTTGATTGGCTCTATGGATGGTATTGAAAAGGAAAATATTGTTACTAAATACAATGGTGGTAAAAATAAAAAATAAAAATAAAAAGGAGCAAGGAGGCTCAAATAGTGTACACGGGTGACGGATAGAATCAAGCAAAAGGCATGCATCTAAAAGGGATAAGTATAAGTAGTTATATCTGATAATCCCTTGAATGAAAAGATTGTATATTTGATAAGGAGCAGGACTCCTTACTTGAAGAGAACTCTATCCAAGATAAGGAAAGAGTTAGAAGTTGAAGTTGACTAGAACTCTTCCACCAAGGAAGAGTAAGACATTAAAACTCTAGTTAATCTTTATTTACTAACTCTATAAATATCAGTGTTGTTCTCTTTTACAGGTGACACACAAATACAGAAGTGAAAGTACGAATTGAGAGCAAAATAGCAAGGTATTTTGTGAGCAATTCTAGTGAGACTCAAGAGTGTGATCCTAAAGCTACACGAACCAAATTGAAGAACCAGATCCATAAAGAGTTTTATGTGTCTTTCCTTATTTCTAGTTCAAAGTATAGTAGGCGTGATGCAGGCCAACCTGATCAAGCTACGTTCATGCCATCAATGTTGGATAAGAAAAGAAAAGGCGTTGGTTAGCCTTGGTGAAGAGTCAAGCATTCACACATCTTGTGTTGGACGAAATATTTGTTGATGATGTACAATTGTGTTTATGTTATATTATTGTGCTGCTATGGAAGACATTGACTCTTACTTGGAATCCTGCGTGGCCATTCTTTTTACTTAGCCAAATTGTAGCATTTTTGTTAGTTATTTGTTTCCTAGTTGATTTAGGACAAGGCTCATTCTATATAAGCCTAACAGACCATTATTTTCAACACCTAACTTTGATATTCAATACAAAAATTTGCAGCAACTTTGCTCCAAACTTGTGTGCTTTGAACTTGTTCAATTTTTAGTGTGATTCCAAATTGAACTCGTTCCTTTGTTTGATCAAACAGTTTGCAAGACCATCGTTGTCTTGAGAGTTGTTCGCATAGTATAGGTACTCCGTGACTTCATCAAGAAGGTAAGCAGACTAGTTCCTACTTGCTGTCTTGATAGTTCATTAAGCGTCTTGCTTCTATCCTTTTATCTTGTTTTCCGCGTTTTATATTGCATCAATTGGTATCAGAGCTTGGAACGGGTTTGTTTCTACAATCCCAATCCTGTTCTTCGTGCCTTACTTTTTAGGTTCTTTCGTTAATTTCGTTTTTGATAAAATAAAATAAAAAGAAAAAAAAAACGTTACAAAAAAAAAAAAAAAAGAGACAACCGAAAACTTGTGTTGGTTAAAGTTTTTGAATCATCTAGGAATTGAAAACTTAAAGTTTGATTGTTAAAAATAAAACATTCTTGAAACCAATCTTTAAGTTCTTGATCGTTTAAAACCGTTCTTGAAAACCCTAGTTGAAATCTTGAAGCTAGTATACGTTAATCTTGGATTCTTGAAGTTCTTGGATGCCAATTTGTTGTTCTTGAAGCTAGTACACATTAATCTTGGAGTTCTTGAAGTTCTTGAATATAAAATTGTAGTTCTTGAAGTGATTTACGTTGATCTTGACGGGGATCTTGAATATTCGTCCGTTCTTAACAAGATTATGTTGAGTTCTTGAAGTTCTTGAACATTAACTTGTTGTTCTTGAAAGAGTACTTGAAAACGTGTAAGAGGGGCGAAATTGGAGAAGGAGGAGAGACTAAGAATCCCTAATTCTAGTCCACGAAGGAAACAACTCCCAATCCAAAAGGGAGAAGTTTCAAGGAGTTGAATTCTATTTGGACAAGGAGAAGAGGGGCGAACTTGTGTTGAACAAGGAAAGGAGGGGGGGGGGATTTTCATAGAAGGGGAGGAGAGAGAATTGGTCATCTCCAAACTAGAGTAGGAAAGCCTCTTATTTCTTGAATTTCGAATTTCCTTCATTACACAACTTCTAATTAGTAATTCTTAGGTAACTTTCTACTTAGGTTAATTACTAAATTTTGAGCTTGTAGGATCTCGTGCTAAAACTCAGAATTTCCACTTTCGTAGTTAATTCTTGGCTTCTTGTGCTCACTTAAAAAGTTGTCCGCCTATTGAGTCACATAAATTCACTCACCCTAAAGAGAACTGTTGAACTTGTGAACTTGAAAGGTCGTTGAGGAACTTGATCAATTAGAGGAAGCCATTTTGAAGACAAGTGCGAAAATCCTACCCAAAAATATTGAGTGAACCCGAGAGTCATTCAAAAGTGAGCGAGGTATTTTACTAATCTTACGCATTCTCTTGTCTTGTTCTTTTGTAGGTACATGGCTACTGGCGGAGACAAGGTCGTGACCTACATTACTTTAGCCGAGCTTTGGGCTGAAGTAAGGGCACTTAGTACCCGAATGGAGAACCTTGAAAGAACCGTTAGTACTCAGAAGAATGCTGAGGAAGGAACTAGTGATGGTTCCACCTTAAGTCCTGAACATGATGGTACTGTTTGTAAAGTGGAGAGTGACGAAGAGATAGTGAAAGCTAAAACCGAAGCCGCGGACCATGCTAGTATATTAACCCAGCTAGGTAATGTTTGTGCTATGATGCAACCAGGTGAGTATTTGCGAGGTAATGATAGTTCTAAACTGTTAATTTGCCTAGTTCATAAGGGTGTTTACTTGAGTTCTAGTGATGAAGTTTCTACAAACGTCCACCCCTTGCCTAGTGTTGTTGATGACGTTTTGTAGGAATATGTGGACATGTTTGCCCCACGAGGAGATGGTTCATTCCAAGTGTTGCAGAAGATCAATAACAACGCCTATGTTATAACCTTCCAGGTAGTGCTGCTTTGAAAGATGAAGATAGTTCGATTTCAAGGACGAAATCTTCTCAAGAAGGGAAGAATGATGAAGGCCAACCTGATCAAGCTATGTTCATGCCATCAATGTTGGATAAGACAAGAAAAGGCGTTGGTTAGCCTTGGAGAAGAACCAAGCATTTATACATCTTGTGTTGGATGAAATATTTGTTGATAACGTATATTTGTGTTTATGTTGTATTATTGTGTTTCTATGCAAGACATTGACTCTTACTTGGGGGTCCTGCGTGGCCATTCTTTTTACTTAGCCAAATTGTGGCCTTTTTGTTAGTTATTTATTTCCTAGTTGATTTAGGACAAGGCTCATTCTATATAAGCCTAAAGACTTCATTATTTTCAACACCTAACTTTGATATTCAATTCAAAAATCGGCAGCAACTTTGCTCCAAACTTGTGTGCTTTGAACTTGTCCAATTTTTGGTGTGATTCTAAATTGAACTCGTTTCTTTGTTTGATCGAACAGTTTGCAAGACCATCATTGTCTTGAGGGTTGTTCGTATAGTATAGATACTCCGTGACTTCATCAAGAAGGTAAGTAGACTAGCTCCTACTTGTTGTCTTGATAGTTCATTAAGCATCTTGCTTCTATCCTTTTATCTTGTTTTTCGCGTTTTATATTGTATCAAGGCGTTTTGATTTGTACCTTTCAGCTTTCTTAGAAGCAAATTGTACTAGGTACCTGAGTTGTATCATTCAAGTTAGAGTTAAAGTAGTCGCAACAGCCTGTGGCGTGTTGCTACAAGAGTTAGAGTTAATCCTTAGGTTTGCTAGAGGTTGTAAACTCGAGTTGTATTGTTCATGTTAGAGTTAACTTGAAGCAATCGCAACAGTAACAGCCTGGTTGCTACAAGAGTTAGAGGTAATCCTTAGGTTTGCAAGACTTCATAAACTTTGTTGTTGGCTCAGAGTTGTAGTGAAGTGTTTGGGAAAAATCCTACTGGGTAGTAGGTCATGGTTTTTCACCTTTTGAGCCAGGTGTTTTTCACATAAAAATTCTTGTGTTCTTTACTTTCTGATTATTTATTCCGCAACTGTAGTGTAAGGAACATAAAAAAGAGAAGAATAATGTAGGTACTTTACTCATGTAAATAATGCAAAATTTTATATTTAGGATCGGGGTTTAGGGGAGTGATTTTCTTTCTTCAATTTTTGCTCAAATGGTTACATCAATAACAAACTAAAAGTTATCTTTATTTTTTATAAAATATTTCTCTTAACTTATAAATTTATTATTGATAAAAATTAGGCTCCACCTCCAAGGATTGTGGTGAGATAAATATGAATTAGCTTACCTTAATCAGATATTTCGAGTTCGAGCCTTATGGATGATATCATGTTAGAGTGCGATTTCCTTTTTATTAGGCCTTAAGCGATGCAAATTCAAATTAGTCGGGCCTCAATACGAATACAGAACCCGGATAGAAAAAAAATTTGAGGCCCCAAAATTTTAGGACTTAAAGCAATTGCTTTAGTTGCATGCCTATTTGGCCGCCCCTAGGATCTACCTCCTAAGCAATAGTCTGGCAAACTAGCGTTGAGTTCGTCACTAATGGCCTACACACGAACTATTTATTAAATGCAAGAAAAGTAAGTAAATGCAAGACAAATCATGCATTAACAAACGTGCTAAGTCGAACATTTATCTGATCACCATCTAGTAGATCTAACATATCCCTATAGAGCGGAAGATGATGCCGAGCCTCAATGTCACGGGTGTGGCCTCTCCTATTTACCCACCTCCTGGCACGGGGTCGCACCGACACTAGTGGTGCATTTGGAGCTAAAGGTCGAGGAGGGGGCTGCATCCGTAAGAATCTTTCCCAAGCCCAAACCTAATATTAATTGTGAATATGATATTCATGAAAAGAATTTGTAATGTTATCACTCGTAGAAGCAGAGGAAATTCAGCGACGTCTCTCACGTTACCCATCGATGCCCTGCATTGTTGCCTATACAAGTACGCTAGAACGACATTACCCAAGGGCATCGATGCCTATACAAGTACGCTAGAACGGCATTACCCCAACTGTACATAGGTAAATCATCTAACATATTTAGATGATCCAAGAAACATAGGCTCACAAGTTTCCCCAAGGTGTTCGGAAAAAGAATGTTGCCAAATATCATCAACAGCAACAGCCCAGACTATCGCTCAATAGCCTCTACTGGTGTCTGATCCGTGATCTGCTAGTGTAGCGCCTCTAGGTGCTGCCTAACAGGCAATAGCTATAATATACTAACTCCACGAATCCTAGACTCCTCAACCGGAGAGAATTCAATGAGCCTCTCCAACATTTGTAGATAGTCAAGTCTCATATACTCTCTAATCGCAGGTAGGTGGTAGTAGACATCAAGACCGTTTATGGCCTCTAGTGCTCAATCTAAGCTATAATCAATGGCCAGTCGAACTGTAATCGGTTGACCTTGACGACTCGGTAAAAACCAGTCTTAGTGAATCATGTGAAAGTGGGATGATATAGTGGGTTATCCCTAATAAGCTCTAAAAAATTCAATGCGTCGGGGTGGAAGTTCTTGCTAAGCAACTCCCCATCCCATCTACGCGATGACCTATGACCCTCCTGAAGCGTAAATAGCTCACATAAAACGGGACCACAATGAACAGTCAGATTAGCTATAATGATGTATGTATATTGAATAAGTTAATTAAACATATGTTATCTTACTTTTTTATAACGAAAGATTTATTTACTACTGTTTTTTGAGATTGTAAGGAGTATTATCTAACTGTATGAAGTAATTTTTATTTATCTTTTATTTAATTCATACCGATTTATACATTAGTGTTTTAGATTTAACAATAAAAATTCGAAAGATTCTCCTTTGTACTGACAACTATTTAATTTTTTATTCGCCATTCAGAAATACCTAAAATATTTCTAGTTTTAATTCTCGAGATATATTAATTATTTTATTAATTAATTTGATATGAATTATTTTTAAGATTTAACGATAAAAATTCTGTAGAGTATCCTTTGTACTGGCAACTATTCAAATTTTAACTCGTTGGTTATAGAACTCTACATTATTTTAATTGTAGAACTTATCGGGATATCTTAAAATAGTTAATTAATTTATTATATAAGAATTATTATTTATCATTTAATTAATTCATAAAATTTTGTATGTTTTTTTTGGATTTCACGATAAAAAATAGACAGAATATCCTCTATTCTGCCAACTATCCAATTTTTATTTAACAGCAAAAGAATCCTAAAGTATGTTATTGGTTTAACTTATATGACGGGGAAAGTAGGAGTGTAACAACCAAAGCATGAATTAAAAGACTATTTCTATGGAAAAAATAAATAAAATAGTCAGCATTTAACAAACAATTAATATTTACATTCAATTACACAAATACATTCAATACTATTAATCAACAACAAAATTCACAAAATTCTCCAATTAGACAATATTCAACAAAATCAATAAATAACAAAAAATTCTAGCTAAATTTAAAATAATAGGCAAAATTGACAAACACCAACAAATATCGCAAATTATTAAAAAATAATTAACTATTCCTATTTTTTTTTATTTACGGAGTTTTTTAAAAAAATCAAAAATTTGTTTTATAATTTCTACAACTTACCAAAAATAAGTTGCACAAAAAATCCGAAATAAAGTACACAATAGTTAATACACATGTAATACATATAATATAATAATTAATACAGAGAAAAGTGTTAAAAATACGTCAATTTTGAAATTTTTTGCAAAGTTTAAATGTGAATTTGGACCACTGTTCTTGAAATTCGACCACCTACTCTGTTATACGCCACGGAGAAAAATAGAAAATACGCACTTTTTGTGGGACCTTTGTTGGCTCCAATGGGGAAGAAAATTTTAAAATTGAGGGGGGTGGGAGACTGATCGTTTCTGCTGGGAAGAAGGGGCTTGTTTATTTTATTAAGGTATAAAGCAAGAATTACATGCACTATACATCAGCTATTTCAATAAGGTATAACACATGTATTACATACGCTATAGATTAACGGAGTAACAGGGTGTTAACATATAGCATGCGCTATATATAAAATGATGTCCAGTATTTTATGCACCTTTTGGCACCTCGAGTCCAAATAATTGTTCCGGACTCTAGGTTGGAGAGGTTTTCTTTTACGTAGTATTATTTATTATATGGTGCTACAATTTAAACAAATATATTAGTACTTTTTTTTTAATATTTGAGACGTGGCAAGCAAAGGATTAATGTGTGACTACTATATTCTTTCTTAAAAGTAGGCCTAGAGAGGAGTAAGGGTGGCTAGTGGTCCGGTTCGGTCACGGATCGGAATTTTTTTCAGTACCGGAAGGGCGTCAAGACCGGACCAAACCGGTTTTACCGGCCCAGTCCGTCGGTCCTATATGATGCAAGCCGGTCTGTGACCGGTACCGGCTACCGGTAGACCGGTTTTTCCGATCCGGTCCGGCCGGTTTTTTTTTTAATCTTTCTTTCATTTAAATTGATGGATAATTTTAAGTTTTTGAAAATATTACTAACTTTGTATATATATTTGAAATGTTTAGTTTGTTTCAAAGTTCAAACTTAGAATTAAAAAACTTATAATATTCTTTCAAATTGAATTAGTTTCAAAGTTTAAAATTAGATTCAAACCTTGAAATTTGAATCAATTAGAAACTAGTAATTAATTGAAGTATTTTTACAGAAAGATAAAAAAAATTTAAAAAAAAAAAAGAAGACAAGAGTTGTGAACTTGTGGAATAAATTTAAAAATAAATAAATAAGAAGACAAGAGTTGTGAACTTGTGATGGAATTCCAAGATTTGGAGCAATTTTATTGTAGTGATAGATAATTTTAAGTTTTTGAAAATGTAACAACAAAATATTACTAACTTTGTATATATATATTTGAAATTTTGAGTTTGTTTCAAAGTTCAAACATAGAATTAAAAAACTTATAATATTCTTTCAAACTTTCAAAGTTTAAAATTAGATTCAAACCTTGAAATTTGAATCAATTAGAACCTAGTAATTAATTGTAGTATTTTTGCGTAAAGAATAATTTGTTTAAAAAAAAAAGAAGACAAGAGTTGTGAACTTGTGATGGAATTCCAAGATTTGGAGCAATTTTATTGTAGTGTATTCTAATGTAGAAAATTACATTCTTTTAAACAAACTGGCTAATTTTTTTAAGATAGCCGTAGGCTTTTCTTTAGGAACTGGTTGTTGTTGTTCCGGTTCATCATCTTCGTCTTGTTCTTCATCTTCTACTTTCATTGCCTGTTTGACTCCCTTCTTCACTTGTTCCGTCGCCCAAAATTTGATCAAGATATGCTTTGTCTTTTTTCTGAGAAAGTTCTGGTATTACAAAGTTTCTTCGCTCTGCTCTGATCCAATCCCTGAATAAAACTCCTGTCTCCATTGCCTCTCCTCTCATCGAATGTCTGTGATCTCCAATTTGAAATCTTCCTTGGCTAAAAGCACTCTCCGATGCAACTGATGAAGCTTGAATTGTTAATATATCTCGGGCCATTTTTGTAAGTATTGGAAACTGCGATTCTTGACTCTTCCAATAATTCAATAAATTATGAGTTCCAAAACTTGTAAGTTTCTTTGGATATTGAATTAAATAGACTTGGAGCTCGCTGCATTCCTTCCCGTACTCGTCTTGTTATGAAAGCAACTTTTGATCAAGTCCTCTAAAAGTGTTCATCCCGCATGCCTTTTGCCCATTTGAGAAGAACTTTCACCGGTTGACAGTATTGGTGCAGTTGGTGTAGCAGTGTCTGTCCAAGCTCTATACTTTGCGAAAACAACCACGGTATCTGAAAGAACTTTAGCACAAGCATGTTCTACACTTGGATATATATTAGTCGCAATTTCAACAGGTGTAATCTCTAAATTTGTATATATTTCTCTAACAAGTCGTTCAGTTAACTTAAGTTTAAATGCAAGATGCAACACAGAAGTAATGTAAAAAAGTTGGGGAATTGGGAAAAAATATTTTTAAAATTTTTCAATCATAGCCTCTATAACCATTTTATATTCTTCGTATTGCCTATATAATTTTAATAATTCAGATATTCCAGCTATATAATATAACATGGTAGGAGTAGTTGGATACTATTGTCCGAAAAATGCTAAAGTAGCATAATAGAATTTTTCTAAAAACTGAAAGGAGATATTGAACAAGGTTCCAATCGTCCTCTTTAAGGTGATAAAGTTCCATAAAATACTTATTATACATTTGAGTAATAGGCTCTCTATATTCATAAGCAACAGTCAATGCTTCATATAAAGTGTTCCATCTAATACAAACTTTTTTTGGGATTCTCCTTATCGGCATTCCTAATTCTATACATTTTCTTTCCCATTCTCTTTTTCTTTCTTGATTTTTATTTCTAAATATAAAAGCAATAGCTACTTTCACCTTTTTAATAATGTGGTTAAACAAGTCAAGACTATCTTTTACTACTAAATTATAAATATGACATGCACATCTAACATGAAAAAATTCCTCAAAAGAGGGGTTCAAAATATGTCTCAAGTTCCTAAGTGCTTCGTGTTGTTTGTAGCATTATCTACTGTAATACTAAAAATTTTATTAGTTAAACAATATGTACGACAAATTGATGAAACTGTTTTAGAAATATAATTACCCGTGTGTGGTTCATCAACAACTCTATAAGCAATAATACATTTTTGAAATACCCAATCAGGATCTATCCAACGGAAAGTAACTGTAATATAATCACAATTATTTGTAGAACGACCCATATCCGTAGTAAGGCATACTCTAGTGTCAAAGTTATCAAATAAATATCGCAAAAAAAATCTCTATATTTGTTCTTAAATTTAATAATATCACTTCTAACAGTAGTTCTTGGAAAACCTTTAAAAGAAGGATTATATGTAGCTTGAATATAACGAACAAAACCAGTAGAAGAAGAAAAACTATAAGGTAAACCCTCTACCGCAACTAGTTTAGTAATATATTCCCTGTCCCTTTGTTTATCATAAGTAAGAATCCCTCCTGTTGTTTGGTTAATTTTCGCTTGGATACCCGAGGATTCATCATGTGCTACTCCCTCATGTTCGGTTCCTAAATAAATACCCCCTGCCCGCATTGACCATTCCTTAGGATGTTTATTTCTTAAGTGACTCCTAATTTTACCCGTCCCACCTTCATTACCCCCAGTTTTGAAAACTCACTTCATTCCATAAAGACCACATACAGCCGTCTGATTTTCAACTTTTTTTTGCACAAATTCTCATACCTCAGATCTGTCCTTACGTTTAACCGGGACTCTAATAGGAGGTACAGGAGGCAAGTCATATTGAACTTCAGGTGGACTAGCTTGAAATTCATGTGGTTCTTCTAAATTAACCACAGTTTCATAGTTTATTGTGCTTCTATGTGTTGAGAATCAAATTGATTATTAGAGCTAAAATCATGATAATATTGAGAATCATCTATGTGTTGACTAGAACTACCAGCAATTCCTTTACCCCTATTTGCCCAACGACCACGTGCCCGCCCCCCACTACTAGTTCCAGTTGAACCTCTTTAAGACATAATTATAGCAAATAAAATAAATATATGACAAAAATATAATAAAAGAGTAGGAAGTAGGAACGACCAACCAAATATAACCGTATAATTGAGGTGAAGGTGAAACTTGAACCTTCACTTGATAGCAACTCCAATTAAAACTTGATAAAGAATCAAAATTGTATAATTTACACAAATAGCCAAAGTAGCAAAATAGTAATATTGTAGAGAATTTGAGAGAACTAGAGAGAATTGGATGATTTTTGTGAAAAATAGATGAAATAATGGGGTATTTATAGGAAAAAAATAGTTAGGGTGGTTATGGGGTGAAATGACTATATTTGGCCGTTGGACAATAGCTATTAGCTCAATAGAGCCGTTGCCAATGGCTAGTTTTTAAACTGGCAGATATTTTTTTTTTCGAACCGGTCCGGTTCCACCCCTTTTTTGTACTGGTTCATCCGGTTTCAAAAGGGCAAATCGTCCCGCTACTAGGACGGGGACCGACACCCCAAGCCAATAAATGATCTGATTTTCATCGGTCCGGGCTGGTTTTCGATCCGGTGTGAACTGAACCGTTAGCCACCCTTAGAGAGGAGATATTAACACCACTTTAAACGAGTTTGAGCGTACTAGAACTCCTGCATAGTTTGAGATGGTAAACAAAAAATGGACTAATTTGAAGGTATTTATGTATTATCCCTTTGTTTTATTGACTTTGAAAAGCAATAAATAAAGAAACAGTTCCAAAAGCTCTAAATCCAAAAGTACATTTGAATTATCAGACACCTGAACACTTGAAAACACAATATAAATTTGAATTTCATCTGAAGTGTTTCACTTAGGCATTTTATCTTCGTGTTTCGGTCTCTCCAACACTTGCATTAATTAATATATTATGATTTGGTCTGATCAAAACTTCTTATAATAAGGCGGTTGAATTAGATATATGGTGTTAGTAAGTATTGTTTAGGATAGACAAGGATAATAGGATATTAAGTTGTCAGTACAAGGTACGTACATACAGGAGTGGAACCAGAGTATCGAAATCAAGTTCGACCAAACTTAATAATTTTGGTTTCAACTTAATATTTGATGAAAATGCACGTGCTTCTCGTTTGGTTTATTGGAGGCACTATGATGAGATTGACTATGTCTTTTTCTTTATCCTTTATCCATATATTTTTGTGATGTACGTATTAATTTTACACTAATTCACAAATTGATACTGTGCATGTATAAGGCAAACAAAGTAGAGCACTAAGCTTTATATGTACTTTATAAATTAAAATTTAACACAATTTTATTTTACATATAATTACCAAAAGAAGGCATCAAACTTTTCGATAGAGTAAAACAGTGGTCGAGGTCTTTACAATCAACTAGAGGCGTTCAAACAACATAAGCTTAATATCAAAACAAACACATCATTTCTTCAAGCTCTCTCTTGATTCCCTCAATTATGGACCACTAACCATGTTTAAATTAAATGAAATTTAAAACTAATTTCTTATACTGCTGGATGATAAGAATGAAACTTAAGACGGGTATTAGTAGACCAAAAAAAATAAAAAATTTAGCCGTCCTATTTGTATATTTATACAATTCATTTATGGACGTCAAATATGCTTCTTTATTTAATAGTTAAAATTTTATTATACATCATGCATATAGAAAGAAGTGAATATGAAAAGTTATGATGAAGAGTGTTGAAGTGTGTGAATATTATACCATTTCATCGAAAAAATTTAAGTTATACAACAACAACAATTACTATTACGTCTCAATCCCAAACAAGTTGGGACCGGAGATATGAATATTCATTTCTTTTATTAAACTCAACTCATATCATTATTATTATCAAAATAAATAAAAATGCAAGTAAGAAAAGATTAAATATAATAATAATAGTAATAATAATAATGATGATGATGAAAATTCTCTCAAGTCTAAAACATATTCTCATCTAGTAGGTATCACCTATATTTATCTTTTCATTACATTCTGCGTCGTTCTACTCTTCGTTATTTCTGTTAAAATCAGTTTGAGCCTAACTGTGTTTCTAGTTGTTATTTTACAATAAATGTTTGTCTTTCAAGGAACCTTTCATCGTTATTTTCATGCTTTCTTTTGGTAATTCCATTCAGCGATGACAGAAAGATTCAATAAAATAAGATGTTATACTTGTGTATAATTAAACAATATGTACTGCCGAATCGTAAAATCTAACGTCCTAATTAGAAGCCAGTACTTCGTATAAATCAAGTGCGGCAGAAGAAGGCAGTAGTACGGTGGCTACACTTTAAATACCTCGTAAAATGTGGCTACGTCTTAAATAACATAAATAAAAGTGGCCATTTGGTGCCATTTCTACCCGTGAAGCCCAACTAAGAAACCCCAAACCCATCAGCCCTTTACCAGCAAACAAAGCCCAAAACTTGACCCTCCCCCTCCCCCCACCCCCCCAAATAAAAATAATAAAAACCTCCCATTACTTTATTAAAATTGTGTGTTTGGGTCAGTGGCGGAGTCACATGCACTCGAGGGGTGTCAACGATACCCCTTCATCGTAAAACTACATTGTTTAGCTTGGTAATATTTTTTAAAATATTTATTTATACTATATAATGATACCCTTTGATTTTTTGATAAATTTATTTTTTTATATTTTGACTCCCTTTAATAAAAATACTGGCTCCGTTACTGGTTTGGGAGGATAGTTGAGTTAAGGATGGTAGGTTTTCTTCTCTGTGGCTTGATTGGTGTAGGTTGGAGACATATTGAATTGGTTCAAATTTGTGCTGTCTTGGCACATTTTGTGGCCCCATGCTGTAATTCTTTTCCACTACTTTTCAATAACTCAAAAGTCACTTATAGCTAGGATCATACCTTCCCACTAAAGATCACCCCCATTATGTTGTTCCTTGAATTACTATGTTAATGTATTAAAAGCTTTATAGATTCAAATATTTATATAAAAGAATCCCCGTTATACTTGCAGAACAGATATAAACCGCACTTGTCGCCCAACAAGTTCTAACGATTTTTTTTGTTAAATCGGTTAGTCCAAAAATATATACACTAAGTAATAAAATGGAATGGAGGATATACTAGTTACTAAATAAGCATACAAAAGTTATTGATCAAATATAAGTAAGTTTGACTACGGTAAGTGTAGGTGAATCCAGAATTTAAATATGAGTTCGATTTTTATATTTTTACTACTAAACTCGATATAATCTTAAAATTACTGGGTCAAAATATAAATTATAATAATTTTTCACATATAAAATTTAAATATCAAAGTTTCGTATAAAAAATATTGGATTCCGCATCTGCCACTGCCACTGTTGTTAAGAGGAACTCAATAAAGAGATCAAAGATTTTGGAGGGAAGAAGTCTAGTTGATTGCTCTTTATCCTCCATATTATATATATATATATATATGTATGTATGTATTCTTTCGTTTATAGAAGTGTTCTACTATTTTTCGTCTTAGCTTATACTAGATCTAATCCTTCAATAATTCATGGATATGTAGGGTCAGAAACGCGATAACCTTTTGTTATTGTTTCTATGCACATTTATGTTTGGTGTTTCTCGCTAGCTTTTATTACTAGCAGTAGAAGATAAGATTAAGAATCAACGACGTGCTTCATGTTTATACTTTGTACCTTACCAGGCTACTTACCGATTGTGTATAAATCAAGGCTGTAACCTTTCAAACCAAAAGCACTCATCCCCGGCAATGGCTTCTTTTTCTACTCTACCTTCATGCGCCAATAAAACTCCCTCTTCTTCCTTCACCAACACCAACTCATCTTTCTTTGCAAAACCCTCTCAGCTTTTCCTTCATGGAAAACGTAACCAAAATTTCAAGTTCTCATGCAATGCCAACAGCGACAAAAACAACCTTGAAGCTGTTGACAGGAGGAATGTCCTCTTGGGTTTAGGAGGGCTGTATGGCGCAGCTAATCTTGTACCATTAGCTACTGCTGCTCCTATACCACCTCCCGATCTCAAATCTTGTAGCAAAGCCCATATAAATGACACAACCGAGGTTTCATACAGTTGTTGCCCCCCTATCCCAAGTGATATGGACAGCGTTCCATATTACAAGTTTCCTTCTATGCCCAAACTCCGTATTCGGCCCGCTGCTCATGCTGCTGATGAGGAGTACATTGCTAAATACCAGTTAGCCACTAGTCGAATGAGGGAACTAGACAAAGACCCATTTGACCCTCTTGGCTTCAAGCAACAAGCCAATATCCATTGTGCTTACTGCAACGGTGCTTACAAAGTTGGTGGCAAAGAGTTACAAGTCCATTTTTCATGGCTTTTTTTCCCTTTCCATAGATGGTACTTGTACTTCTATGAGAGAATCTTGGGCTCTTTAATTAATGATCCTACTTTTGGTTTGCCATATTGGAACTGGGACCATCCAAAGGGCATGCGCATACCTCCCATGTTCGATCGTGAAGGGTCTTCCCTTTACGACGAAAAACGTAACCAAAGTCACCGTAATGGAACCATAATCGACCTTGGTCATTTCGGTCAAGAAGTCCAAACAACTCAACTGCAGCAGATGACTAATAACTTAACTATAATGTATCGTCAAATGATGACTAATGCTCCTTGCCCGTTGCTCTTCTTTGGTCAGCCTTACCCTCTAGGAACTGATCGCAGTCCAGGGATGGGGACTATTGAAAACATCCCTCATACTCCTGTCCACATTTGGGTTGGTAGTAGGCCTAATGAGAATAATACGAAATACGGTGAGGATATGGGTAATTTTTACTCGGCCGGCTTAGACCCGCTTTTCTATTGCCATCACGCCAATGTGGACCGGATGTGGTCCGAGTGGAAAGCCTTAGGAGGGAAAAGAAGGGATCTCACGCACAAAGATTGGTTGAACTCTGAGTTCTTTTTCTACGATGAAAACCGCAACCCGTTCCGTGTGAAAGTCCGTGACTGTTTGGACACTAAGAAAATGGGCTATGATTACGCACCGATGCCAACCCCATGGCGTAATTTTAAGCCAATAAGGAAGAGCAATGCAGGGAAGGTGAATCTAAGTTCAGTTCCGCCAGCAAGCAGGGTGTTCCCACTCTCAAAGCTGGACAGAGCCATTTCATTTTCCATCGATAGGCCGTCTTCGTCAAGGACTCAACAGGAGAAAAATGAACAAGAAGAGATGCTAACGTTCAACAACATTAAGTATGACGATAGCAAGTATATAAGGTTCGATGTGTTCCTCAACGTGGACAAGACAGTGAATGCGGACGAGCTTGACAAGGCAGAATATGCGGGGAGTTACACCAGCTTGCCTCATGTTCATGGAGATAATGTGTCTCATGTTACGTCTGTTACTTTCCAGTTGGCCATCACAGAACTGTTGGAGGATATTGGGTTGGAAGATGAAGACACTATTGCGGTAACTGTGGTTCCAAAGAAAGGTGGCGAAGAGATCTCCATTGAAGCTGTTGAGATTAAGCTTGTCGATTGTTAAATTAAACCTGGTGGCTATGGTTCCAAAATCTGAACCTAGTGTGTGCACACACACTTTTGTTGTATTTCTGTTAGCTAGATTGCCTACTGTATTTCTAGTTGTTAATCTGGAATAAATAATGTTTACCTTTCCTGGCAGCTTTTTGTGTTATTCTCATCGCTTTTTTTTCTGGCCGGCTTTATTTCATTTTGGCGATGTCAAAAATCTTCAGATTGATTGCACATAATTTATAATTACCTACCATCACTTGTTGCAATGTCGAGCCCTTTAAAGTCCAGTAAATATATTATCGAGGATAGAACATATGAAAAGAAAAATGATGTTGGTTCGACAACGGGTTAAAGAAATTAGTGACCAATTCCATTGATAAAATCTTCCAATATCTTTTAGTAATACACAAACCAGATGAAAAAACCAAGAAGCACTACAGAAAATAGTTAGATTAAAGTGGTTTTAATATGATAAAGGTTATTAGCTATGGATTCAAGTGAACTTATTATTTTTCACACAAAATAATATACACAAATAAAATTTTGTAATATATATTATAAACCCATAATTTCGTATGTACAATAAATTCAATGTAAAAGATTTAAAGATTAACTCATCAAATTTGAATCTTAGATATGCTAATATATTATTATAGTTTATGAACCACCCTATCCACGTACTTAACATAACGCTTACTAATTTGCATGAACCGGCGGTTTTGAATAAACAAAAGAAATATTTATTTCTCAACATGCATAAATCACGATTGTGCTTAATATTCAATTATTATAAATAACCAATTATTATTATTATTAGAACCCTACTTTTGTACTGTCTAGATTGATTTTTTCCATCGTCGTTTAAATGCTCTCTAGATCACCCCAAAAAGACAACTATAAAGAAGGATAAACAACGCATAAAATGAACATGTGATAACACTACTAGAAAACAGCAAAAAAACGACTTAAAATTAGCGACCAACATTGATCTGTTCAAAAAAGTGACTAACTTTGATCGCTAAACTGGTGAAAATAATAAAATAATAATCTTAAATACATTTGTGACCAAAGTTGGTCGCTAGTTGGTCGCAATGTTCGTCAAATTGTTGACCGGACTGGTCAGACCTGTTTGGTCAAAGAAATTTCAAGATTAGCGACCAACGTTGGTCGCTTAAGAGGACCCACATTTAAAATTAGCGACCAACTCTGGTCGCTTAATAAGGGGCAATTTTTGGGCGAGATAAGCGACCAACGATGGTCGCTTATCTGGAAAATATAAATAAATCGGATTTGCATTTTGCGACCAACGTTGGTCGCTAATTTTAAAGTATATATATTTGCGACCAAAGTTGGTCGCTTAATTTTGGGCGAGATAAGAGACCAACGTTGGTCGCTTATCTGGAAAATATAAATAAATCAGATTTGCATTTGGCGACCAACGTAGGTCGCTAATGTTAAAGTATATATATTTCCGACCAAAGTTGGTCGCTATCATGTCAACATTTTGTATTTACTGTCTAAATAATATAAGTGTAAGCCGTTAACGCTTTTGTACTACAAGGGATGAATATGCAGTTAAGTTGTACTACGGAGCGTGTGTGCGTATATATATA
>MCJB01026772.1:7096-65093 GCA_002018475.1 Nicotiana obtusifolia | reverse complement strand
TTTTAAAATTTTCAGATAAGCGACCAACGTTGGTCGCAAATGTTGGTCGCTTTTTCTAATTACAGAAACAAAAGCGGGCTTTCTCCTTATTTCGCCCAAATTTTCCAAATTTCATATTTTTCAAACCCTAATCGCACTCCCCCACCCTGTGACACCACGCCCCGCCGCTGCTCGTCGCCGTCGCTGCCGCCGTTGCCCGTCGCTGCCGCTGTTGCTCCTCGCCGCTGCTGCTCAGGCGCCTATCTCTCTCCTTCTCCACATACAGAAAATCAAGGTTAGAGAGTTGTCTTCAAATTTTATCTTTTACTACTTTTTACTTTGCTTGTTAGAGTATGAACTCAAATGAGTAAATTAGCTTTTCGGATTAGCATTTCTCGATTAGCATTTCCCGATTAGCATTTCCCCATCTTTTTATATTGTTAGTTTAGTTTAATTTGTAACAAATTCTACCTAAACAAATTAAACTAATTGGGAAGCATGTTCAAATTTCATAACGATAATGTAAAATGAAGTAATTTATGAAGAACACAAGTAGCATTATCTTGAATAAAACATGAACACATACTGAAATTTTAGTGTATGAATTGAAGTTTTACGATATGAATTGAACTTTTAGTTTATGAATTGAACTTTTAAGATATGAAATTAATTAACTAGAAAAATATTGGAATATGAATTAACTAAATTAATTTCCTCTTGTTTTATTTGTATAGATGGAACATCGTACTTGGATGTACAATAGGAATTATCCTAATCGACGGGGATTGAGGAAGGATTTTATAGAAGGGGTGGATGACTTTATTAGACATGCAATGTCACTTCCACCATACCTAATTGAAGGAGTAATTAGGTGCCCTTGTGTTAAGTGCGACTGTATGAAGTTTGGAAAACCAGATGAAGTTAAGGTTCATCTTTATAGAAAGGGATTTATAGAAAATTACTTTGTGTGGACTAATCATGGAGAGCTCGATGATAGCCATGGGATATTTCATAATCTAGTTGTGGGTGAAAGTAGTAGGTCGGTGGAGAATACAAATAGTGATTCCGGAATTCATCATATGGTTTCGGATGCTTTTGGGATGCACTTTGGGGGTGATTCCAATAAAAATATTGAACAAACTCCTAATGATGAGGCAAAACGTTTTTTTGAACAATTAGAGGAAACTAGTCGTCCACTACGCAACGGAAGTCCGCACTCTAAGTTGTCTGTTGCAGTTAGATTACTAAGTATGAAGTCTGACTGGAATATTTCTCAAGGAGCCATGGACTCTTTCATTGACCTTATGCACGAACTAGTTGACCGTGATGTCGACTTACCTGTTGATTTCTATAAGGCAAAGAGAATGGTTTCTAAGTTAGGACTTTCGTCAATGAGAATTGATTGTTGTGAAGATGGTTGCATGTTATACTATAAAGATGATGCAGGTCTGGACAGTTGTAAATTCTGCGAAAAGCCTCGTTTCCAGCGGGAAGATGGTCGCTATCAAGTCGATGCATTATTTACCTCTTATACCTAGGTTAAAGAGGTTATATGCGTCAACGAGCTCTGCTCCTCATATGAGATGGCACTTTGAAAATAGAAGACCACCCGGTGTTATGTGTCATCCTTCTGATGGAGAAGCTTGGAAGCACTTTGATAGGACGTATCCGGATTATGCTAGTGAACCGAGGAATGTTCGGTTAGGTTTGTGTGCTGATGGCTTCACCCCATTTTCTGTTTCTTCAATACCTTATTCATGTTGGCCTATCTTTCTTACACCATATAATCTACCACCAGAGTTGTGCATGACTAGTCCATACATATTCTTGAACTGTATTATCCCTGGTCCACGTAATCCAAAAAGCTTAATTGATGTATATTTGCAACCACTGATTGATGAGCTAAAACAATTGTGGTACGATGGTGTTGAAACATATGACATATCAACCAAACAGAATTTTAATTTGTGCGCAAATTTAATGTGGACAATTAATAATTTTCCTGCGTATGGAATGTTGTCTGGGTGGATGACTGTTGGGAAGCTAGCTAGTCCTTACTGCATGGAAAATAGTAAAGCGTTCACTTTGAAATATGGCCGAAAGCAATCATGGTTTGATTGTCATCGTCAGTTCTTGCCTCCTGATCATGAGTTTAGAAGGATGAAAAATGCATTCAGAAAGAATAAAATTAAATGTGATTTTCCACCTCCGATACTTTCAGGAGAGAAAATTTGGGAGAGGGTCCAGAGCTTCAGTAAAGTTACTGAAGCTCCACCTTATAGATTCCCAGGATACGGTGTTACTCACAATTGGGTGAAAAGGAGTATATTTTGGGATTTGCCTTATTGGAAGGATAATCTTCTCCACCACAACCTTGATGTCATGCACATTGAGAAGAACTATTTTGATAATTTCAACACAGTGATGGATGTTAAAGGTAAGACCAAGGATAACGCAAAGGCTAGAATGAACTTACAAGAATATTGCAGGCGGCCTGAACTACACTTGCAGACAGCCCACAATGGTAAGGTGTTCAAACCCAAAGCAAGTTACACATTCACTTTGGAGGAACGACGGCAAATTTGTGATTGGGTAACGAAACTGAAGATGCCTAAGGGTTATGCGTCGAATTTTGGGCGAAAAGTTGATATGGAGGCGGGGAAGTTGAGCCATTTGAAAAGTCATGACTGTCATGTCTTCATGGAGACCTTACTGCCTATTGCATTTAGTGGTTTGCCTAAAAGAATCTGGAAACCCATCACAGAGATCAGTTTGTTCTTCAAAGACATGTGTTCTTCCACGTTAAGGGAAGAAAACCTACTGCAGATGGACCAGAACATTCATGTCACCTCTTCTAAGCTGGAAAGGATATTTCCATGTGGGTTTTTTGATGTGATGGAACACCTTCCAATCCACCTTGTACACGAGGCACAACTTGGAGGGCCCATTCAATGCAGATGGATGTATCCCTTTGAGAGGTAATATTATATGTTTGATGTAATTTTCTGTTTTATTTTAATGTACTTGGCTAACCTGAAATTATGATAGGACAATCGGCAAATGCAAACAATTTGTTAGACAGAGGAATAGGGTTGAAGGATCTATATGCGAAGCATATCTTGCAAAGAAGACTGCTCATTTTGCTCTTATTATTTTGAGAGTAATGTGGCATGTGCTAGGAATAGGCCCAACAAGCACACAGTCGACCTTATGAATGATCCGTCATATCCGCCTATGTCCATATTCAATCAACCAGGCCGGTGATCTAAAGATGTTAAAAAGAGGAGTTTGAGCGATGTGGAGTTCAAGTCAGCTACACTTCACGTGTTGCTAAATTGTTCCGAAGTCATACCATTTCTCAAGTAAGTATTGATTTAGTAGTTATCAAAATATAACAATTACTGTGATTACATCTCAATGCAAGTACTAAAAATATTTGATGTGTCACAGTCACTTTGTGGGTCAATTTGGCCATGATGCTGTATATACGAGATTTGATACGTGGTTCAAACAATTTGTAAGTTTCTCCTTAAAATATTCTAACACTACGTAGGTAAACAATGTTTGGAAGTTATGCTAACATATGAATTTTTTTTAACAATATGTAGGTAAATGATCCAAATAATGGTGTAAACCAATTTTTGAAAGATATATCTTGGGGACCTGGGGTTGAGGTCAGAACAATGTCTAAGTACATTGTGAATGGATATAAGTTCCATACCGAGGATTGCTCAAAAAATAAAAATAGCAACAATAGTAGGGTGTGGGTTCAAGGTGGTGATGGCAACCAAGATGGAGATATTGATTATTATGGTGTGATCAAAGAAATAATTGAACTAGAATATACAGGTTGGCCATACAAGAAACTAATACTCTTTAGATGCAAGTGGTTTGACCCACACCCAACAAGAGGTACTAGAGTCCACAATCAGTACAACATAATTGAGGTTAATCATAAGAGGGAGTATGATCGCTATGATTCTTTCATAATTGCACATAATGTTAGGCAAGTGTATTATGCTCCTTATCCATTACAGCGGAATAAGTCTGATTGGTGGGTTGTAATAAAAACTAAGCCTGTGGGTAGGGTGGAAGTTGAGAATGTGTTAGATATTGCATATCAAAACGATATCTCCACTGTTGACCAAATAGTGGACAAAGTTTTAGAAAATGACATGGAACATCCTGAACACATACTGGAAGAAGTTGTTATTTCTGAAGTAAGAATTCCAGAAAACGAGGAAGAAGTATCAACAGATGAAGCTCAAACTACCGAGGAAGAAGAATTCTCGGACGAGGAACTATACGATAATGAGCTTTAAACAGTTGGTTTCTTTAACAACTCTCGTTTATAGTTATTTTCTTTATATATTTCAATCTAAATATGTATTAATGCAGATGACAGGCAAGGGTCGAGGTAACAATGATTCTAGTAGTTCTCGGGGTCGAGAAAAGGCTAGGAAACCAAAGAGGAGGGTAGAAGATTAGACTCCAACTTGTCCTGCCGTTTCAGAATTGCCTATGCCTACGTCTTTTCCTCCACCCCAGGGCTATTCTGAGCTGACACAGCATCACCAGCTCTACACCTTCGTGCAGACACCAGGTCTTTCATTACAGGACCATAGGATTGTACATCCGACATACAGTCCAGCTGCCTCACATCCACGTGGATCTCAGCCATCTGCGTCGCATGGACCGCATCGATCCATGTCCACTGGGGTTACTGCCACTGGGGTCACGGCCACTCGGGTCGCAGCAATCAGTGACACGTCCCCCTGCGGCCCATACAACTATGTCGCAGTCACAGGGCTCGCAGCGATCTTCATCTGGGACTCCATCTATTACAGGCCTTCGCCTGCGAGACACTAGCTCTAACCCCCCTACACCTTCCACACATGCCTCTGATGTACATGGTTCGGACGGTGATGGTGATGATGACGAGAAGGTGCATCGTGATCAATATGGCAGGATCATCATAGTCACTGAGGGTGACGGGTAAGAGTTATTTGTTATTTTTTACGTTTATTGTTTTGTACGGTTTTACTAAGATATTAATCTGTCTTTTTTTATTACATTAAAGGTTCATCCCTAGTAATGTTACTACAAGGATAATCACCCAAGCCACCAGAAAGCTATATGATGGCCCTTATGCGACTTGGAGTGATTTCCCATTCTCGCTTAAGGAGCAAATCTTCAATGAATTTAAGGTATAAATGTTCTTTTAAGCAGTACAATTATTTATATTTATGATATTTCCATCTAAATACTTAATTTTTGAAATACAGAGCAAGTGTGTATGGGAACACTGCTACAGTACGGATGTAGCTGCTAATTTCCATCTTAAGGCTCGCAAGCGGTTGTCACATTACTTTTCCAGAGCTAGAAAGTCGAACCAGAAGCCATCCTGGTTGCTTGATCATCTATGGGATGATCTGCAAAGGCAATGGCTAAATGCAGATTTCTTAAAGAAGAGCGAGCAAGGAAAGAAAGCTCGTGCTTCTGAGAAGGGAGGCTCCCTGCACACTGGAGATGCGATCAGCCTCGGTACAATAAAAAGGAAAATGGTACGTAATTGCTTAATTTAATTTTAATTTTCAATGTCTACTCTGTTTATTAACTAAATTTTATGAGTTTTCAGGAGAAGAAGTTGGGTCGTCCGATGAGGCAAGATGAGTTATTCAAGGAGACTCATATTGTCAAGAAGAAGAAAGATTCGGACGAAGAAAGGTGGGTCGAGGGCCGAGCCTCGACTGTACATGTAAGTTTTCAATTTTCATTAAGTACTTTGATTTACTTTTATATAAATTTTGAAATACTAATTCAATGTAATTTTTCTTATAGAGTCGCTTCACAGCTGAGGTTGAAGAATTCATACGCAGCCGGGCACCATCTTCATCGGGCGACCCAATCCAATAGTCGGACGAGGATGCTGAAAGACTATGGATGCAGGCTGCTGGCAGTCCAAAATGGGGGAAGGTATACGGGCTTCCCATTAAGAAATTCCATCGCTATAGGTGTGGAATGCAAGGAATAGGCACTTCCGCGCAAGTGGAGCAACTTGATGGGGAGAGCCTCTCCTCTATGCGGGAGAATGTGGCAAAGCTCACAGCCGAGCTAGAAGCCTCCAAGGAAAGAGAGAAGGTTAGAGATGCTCAGTATATTGCCATACAAGAGCAGCTCAAATCTCTCTTGGCTTCTGGCGCTTTTCCGATTCCCCGGTCTCGTGAGTCATCACCAGAGGCTTGCCCTCCCGGTGCTACTTCCTCCCGTCCTCCCCGTTATCATCCCTCCGGTCCTACACAACTACACCCTTATCCATACCGTCCTGGTGATGACACTTCATCGGACGATGACACCAATGATGTAGACATTAATAATCCTTGAATTGTAATAACATTTAACTTATTTTGGTTAGTTTATGTATAAGTTCTATTGAACTTCATACTTTGTTACTTTTAATGTTGTTGTTGTTGTTGTTGTTTAATGTTGTTGTTGTTGTTGTTGTCATTGTTGTTGTTGTTTATTGTTGTTTATTGTTGTTTATTGTTGTCCTTTTTGTTGTTGTTTATGGCATTTGAATTTGGTTTGTTGTTGTTGTCGTCATTGTTGTTGTACGTTATGGCATAAAATGCCTGTTTAGGATTTTGGTAAGCTGGCAGGTGGTGTAGCTGCCAAAACAGGTAATTTCTGGAAAAAATGAACCAAGAAAAGCGACCAACGTTGGTCTCAAGTTGGTCGCTTTTCACTGAAAAAAATAAATCTGGAAATTAGCGACCAACGTTGGTCGCTAAACAACCCAGATTTTAACACTGTTCAAGAATAGCGACCAACGTTGGTCGCTTACCATCAAAAAAAAAAAAATCTTCAGATTAGCGACCAAAGTTGGTCGCTATATTACCCAGATTTTTAAAATCTGAAAATATTACAACCAAGGTTGGTCGCAAACTGTAAATTTAATTTTTCTGTTCTTCAGTTTTACGACCAACGTTGGTCGCTTATTAAAAATTTAAAAAAAAAAATTAATTATATTGCGACCAAAGTTGGTCGCAATTTTTCAGATTATATTAATTAAGAAATAGCTTTAGAGACCAACGTTGGTCGCTAATTTGTGACCAAAGTTGGTCTCTATATGTTTTTCCGGAATGTTTGGTCTTTTTGTTGTAGAGACCAAAATTGATCAAATTTGAGACCAACTTTGATCGCAAAGGTAAAGTGACCACCTGAATTTTGACCAGGCCTGTTCGGTCGCTTTTTGATCGCTTTTGGACAAAAGGAGATCAATGTTGGTCGCTTTTTTTGATCACTTTTTAATTGATTTCTAATAGTATAATTTCACGATGGATCATTTTTTCATGTATCTTTTATTTTTTCTTCTTTGGCAGGACTTTCAAACTGATGTTCACGTAGACAACAGTGTTTAGATGACAAGAGTCAGCATATTCACATTAAGGTTGTGTTAAACAGTTGCCTATGATATACTGATTTCCGGAAACTACGTCATACAAAGGTAATTAATATCAAATCAATGAAATATGGCAAGTGTGTGCACGTAGAGTTCTATTACATAACCATACATGGTACTTATTGCATATTTTCACTTTACTAAATTACTTAATTATTGTAAGTTTCATTGGTTTTAATGTAAACATAGAGTATATTTGTCATCATATAAATAGAAAATAATGTTGTCTTGATGAAATTTGACATCCAATTAGCAGATAATTTATGAAAATTAGATTTAAAACTTTAAGTATCAAATTATTAGATATGCTGCTTTATTGAATTGCTGCATATATTTTGAGAGATGCAATATCGAAAAATTCTACTTTAAGGCTCATACAAAACAACTAATTAGTAGGCAAAAATAAGAAGACAGATTTTTGTGTAATTATTTGTCTTATTTTATTTTTCTTGCTTTAAGCATTCAAAATTTTCTGATCTTACTAATATAGATGCACTCCATGAAGGTCATTAAGGGGATAAATTGCTTCTCCTAAAAGGTTGTTCTTTCTAATCAAGAATTGAATGAGATTCATCAAAAAAATGGTACAAAATTTACCCTTCACCTTTTGAGAATGGTATAAAATCATCTCGCATGGGAGTTTCATCAATGGTCAAGGAAAAATAAGATTTTTTTTCAAAGACAAGATAATATTATACCAAAAGTCTAACAAAATAACAAAATTGCTCAATTTCGGATGGTACGAGAATTGATTTTTGCCCATTTCCCGCTAAAGAACAAAATATAGGCACTTTGACCGAATACTTTTGTACAGTAATTTTCACCTAAACTTAGAATTATTGATAAGGTACATCTTTCAACTAAATTTTGAATCTTTAGGGGTCGTTTGGTAGGCCGTATTAAGTAAAATAATCTCCGTATAAAAATTTAATCCGTCCTACCATGTTTGGTTGGTCAATTCAATTTACTCCTACCTAATACATGGATTAGTTATACCTCATATGAGGAATTAACTAATACCAAGAAAAGCAAGGGATTACTAATCCATGGATTAGCTATACATGGATAAGACTTAAAATTACTAAATCAAGGGTATAATTGTAAAGAATATTTTATATAGTTTTAAACCAAACACAAATTTAGATTATACATTGCATAATTAATTTTTAATACAATGAACCAAACACTTGATAAAAAATAATCTCAGCACCAAAATCCCTGCATTACTAATCTCTGCATTACTAATCTCTGCATTACTAATCCCTGCATTATTTGTGTTCGTACCAAACGACCCCTTAGTGTTTACAAAATTTAAAAAAAAAAAAAAAAAACCGAAATATGCAGCTATTTTCTGTCACGTAAACATCAAAATTTAACAGTGGAGTACTATTTTCAGGGAGATCATTCTTCATCAAAAGAGCAAAAATAATTTTATTCTCTTTTGAGTTACGGACGGAAGTTATTTTTGTTACAATAATCTTAAGTAGCATTTATTTTATATTACATGCTTTAACTAATATTATTATTAATTTTAAAATTCAAAAATATCATTAAAACTATTTAATTTGCTAATATCAATATTAAATTTAATATATACTTTTCCAAAATATTTTCCATTCCTTCCCAAGAAATTTTTTTAAAAATGATTAATGGCATGTACCAAAGAAAACTCCAAATACTTCAAATGGAGTGGTAATCAACCTTGGATTCCCAAGTAGTCCTAAACAGTATTCTCGCATTATTGATGATTACATGCATGTGCTTGTTGAAGGAGCTCCACTATGGTACTATCCAGCAAAAATGGATGTGTAATTATCTCTGGGTACATGATTTAGCTTGCTTTTCTGGAGTCTTTTGCTTTGTTCCCCGTACTGTGGTATCAGAGCCAGCCCATCCTTTCGGAGAGAGAAACAGTTTACCAAATATGTCTGAGTTATTTCCATCATCCTCTTCCTTAGCAAAAATGAATATGTCTCCTACTCTATATAAAACCCTGTCCAAAAAATATGATTACCTCTATGAAGTAGATATCCTATCCGATGAACAAAAAGTATCTTCCACTGAACTACCTCTCATAAACCCTTACTCAGCTTTCGCCAAAAAATCATTTGCACCCTGGACCCAAATTCGTTCCCTAGTCCAACACAGACCAAAAGGAGTCAAGGAATATGTTGCTGCCTCAAAACTTGACCAGCATCCTATTCTTGCCACTCGAGAAGAACAATTTATCACTCTTCAAATCCCAGATGATTTTTCCAGGCAATGGAGAGATCATGGTTTTACCCATATCCATTTTGGTGCTATCCGAATTGCTTTAACATATCACGGAAGAAAAGGTCAACCTGTTGTTGCTTGACTTTCTCTTCTAGATACAAGATAATTAGTGTACCAACATGCAAATTTGGGTACTGCAGAAGTTACCCTGAATGCTGGGACTGTCTTCATAACAATCTTTCCAAACTTCAACATGTCCCTTTATGATCCATACTTAACGGAAGCAATAAAATCCAAGTCCAAATCCAAGGAGCCCCTCAAACCAAAGATTCCATCCAAGCCACTCTTCATCACCAAACGGCGTGACGAGTCCAAAATCATGCCATGGATCTTTGCCTTCCCAGAGGAGAAAATGCTTTACTCTTAAATATTGATGCTACCAAAGGAAACACCATGTGCACCCAAATACCCAGATAAATTTCAAGAGATGAACTTGTAAAAATTCTTCCTGATTCCTGGATCACAAATTATGAAAAGTTAAGAGAATCGGAGGAATCCCTACAATCAGGTGAACCAACTTTTACCGAAAGAAATGACAAAACTGTTTGCATAAGCTTTGACCATTTCCACCTCAAAAAATCCAATAAAACTATCTTTTCTTGCCAAATGATTCAATCCAAAGATACAAACAGATACATACCCTGAACCTGATAGAGAGCTCTTTTGGAATATACAAAGCATCATGGAAGAACATGACTAGTGTCAAAGTTTTGACAAAAATGGAAAGAATACTTGGTGGTTCAAATGCCCCTTTACAGGACACTATCCTTGGGATCTTGATTGCGACTGTCAAGACTGTTTAGAGGATCCAAATGGAGAATATGATGAACACCACCAGCGTTATGGGGAAAGGTTCAGCCTCAACAAAACCAAACCAAAATCCAAGAAAGAGGAGAAAACCACTGAAAAACAATTTCGAGCCAAATATGAAAATAAAGACCCTTCAATTGGCTCATCAAGCCGTCCAGGTAAATATGAATTTCTTGTCAGTTATAAAACCCAGGAATGGCCAAAATTACCAGAAAAATTCACTCCAAGTTGGGAGGATAGTAAAACCACACCCAAACCCAAATCACCACCAGCCCATAACTCACAACCCAAAAAGTCACCTGAACCTAAAACTTCAACAATTCCGAAAATCACAAACCCCCCACAATCACAAATATTCATGCTAAGTCCTTCAAGCTCCAGTCATACCCAAGACTTTCCTTCACTACAACCTTTTGAAAAGGAGGATATAAGTCATGCTCCAAAAGTTCCCAAGAAAAATGTAGTGCTACCTACTGGAGAAAAACCCCCAACAAGTGACATCGAAGCAACAATGAACTGGCAATCTGAAAACTTCATCTGCCAAAACAAGGTACTGAACAACATTGGCAACACCATAAAGAACGTGGCCCATACACAAAACAAAATGATGAGCAAAGTGGAAACAATTGAGAAAAAGATGGAGCAAACATCGTCTCGCCATGACGGACTAATCAAAGCATTGGAACTAAGGTTAGCAAATTTACAATACGAGACTTGTCCGCCAGTAACTTCACTTTTTCAATTCTTTCAACAACAACAAAAGGAGACGATTTCCATCAAAGAACAGATTCAACTTTTGAGAAATGACCACTTTAAGCCACAAACAACCCCGGTTGTCCCTTCAAAACCTAATTTCTTCCCTATGTCTCCACAACCATATTACCCACCTAAATTGGACAACACCTTTTCTACTTATCCATCTACCTCACAAAATCCAATCTCTTTCACCCAACCCTTAAAAGAAGAACAGGAGTTTGATATCGCAAAATTAGTTTGGGAAAGGAAAGCGCCCTTGCAGCACAGAAACAAACCAAGAAAAGGCGAGACCAAGGAGAAAGTTCAAAAGGGTCCAACCCCGAAAATATGATGATTTCTAACCAGAAGGCTCCAGACTTCTATGATTTCCCAGCCAAGATGCATATCAGAAGAAGATACTCCATGGTCAGAATCTCTAAATTCATCAGATGATGAATCAATGGAAGATAGCTCTCAGTCAAGCAATGAATCCACAACAAATTCTTCCGAAGATGACAATCCCCCAATATTTTTAAACCAGCCAAGAGAGCCAGAAGTATCTGAGATAGATGAGGAACAAGAAGACATGACAGAGGAGCCAATCCCAGAAAGAAGATATGAGCCCATGGCATCCAAGCCAGTTGGAACTTTGCTTCCATACTTTCACCTTGGACGACGTCAAGGTTTCAAAATGGCCTCAAAGGATCCAAGACTTCTATACTTGGATGGTGACCAAAAATTTGGCAGAACGAGAAAAGTATATCATCCTGTCAGAACTCACTTCACGGTTCTCAAGAATCCTTAGAGATTGGTGGAACTCACTTGGAATTCAAGACAAAAATACTTTTCTTACTTCCCAAGATTTTGCCTTCAACATTCGGATCCTACATGAAGTTTTCTGCGAAGATACTGGCCAAAGAAAGGAGAAAATGCGAAGACAACTCTTTGAGATAAAGTGTGTCATTCGACAAAAATGACATTGACAGACATTTTCAAAAAATGGCGAAGATATACTTTGAAATCGGCGGAGACATCAATCTGAAGCAAGCCTTCGTCTCTTCCATTCCAAAGTTGTTGGCAAGCCGAACCATGACCATCATTGAAGAAATGTTCTAGTCCATAACCATCCCACAAATTGGTTACATCAGGCAGGCTATTTTCATCGCATTGGATGACATTTGTACAAAGCGCTCAGCCCTAAAGCAAATTATCCAGCACAATCCAGCGCTTGACAAAGCATGCCGCAAATCTGATCTAATCACCGGATCAGCATGTTCCTGCCACACGTCCAAACAACGTAAAGAATTCAGGAGGTTCAAATGGCCAAGAATTCCAGATGGAAAATCAAAATCCAAGAGGCGCACAAAATATTTCAGACGAAGAAGGCCAGGAAATTTTCACAAGAAGGACAGATGCTTTATTTGCCATAAGATTGGACATTTCGCAAAAAATTGTCCCCAGTCAAGAAGATCTGTCAAACTCCTTGAAGAGATTGAAGATTATACTGGCATACATCTTGGAAAAGAGGAGGACCTTGAATCCATATTCTCTGTGGATGACGAACTCAATGAAGAAACTATATTCTCTCTCGATATCTATGAAGATCAAGTCAATGATCAGTACCAAATTTCAAAACCAGTGATCGAAGCCCGAGAAGAGATCAATGCTCTCACAGTCGTTCCTCAAGTAGAACTCAAAGTCTATTCATCCAAATGGGATAAACCAGCTCGAGCTATTGCTTTCATCGACACCGGAGCTGCTTCCTCACTCATAAATCCTGCTGTTCTCCCTGAAGATCAATGGGTGCTGCATTTTAAAGATTTCAACACTGCATCAAATGCAGTTCTAACCACAACTTTCATTACAAAGCAACCGGTCACAATTGAGTTCTTTCCAGCATTGAAGTACAGAACCAAGCTGCTAGGATCTGATGTGCCAGGAAAAGATCTTATTATTGGATTCGACATTTACAGGCAACTTAGAGATCAACTCCAGATCAAGGCTAACGAGATAGCTTTTAAAAAGCAGTTCAGACCTTATTCTGAGATTCCAAGGCTATTCCAAATCACCAATGACGAACAAATCAAAGAAATTGAGCAAAATCTCATTGAACATTCATGTGCTGAATCCCACAAGGATTTCATGAAGAAAGGGAAAAGCCCATTATGGAAAAACCAAGAGTTTTTTATCAAGCTCCCTTTCAAGAAAAATGAAAACATCAATCAGACAAAAGCCAGTCATTCAGGCATGAATCTAGATCATCTTCAGCTTGTAAAGAAAGAATGCGAAGAACTTTTGGAATTTGATCTGATAGAGCCGTCAGATTCACAATGGGCATGCGAAGCATTTTATGTCAACAAAAGAGCTGAGCAGACAAGAGGAAAACTCAGGTTAGTTATTAATTACCAGCCACTAAATCTTTTCCTCCAAGATGATAAATTTCCCATCCCAAATAAACTCACTCTTTTCTCCCATTTAGCCAAGGCCAAATATTTTTCCAAGTTTGATCTAAAATCTGGATTTTGGAAATTGGGAATCCACCCTGAAGAACGACCCAAAATGGGATTTTGCATCCCTGATCATCACTTTCAGTGGAAAGTCATGCCCTTCGGGTTGAAAACTGCACCCTCCTTGTTCCAAAAAGTCATGATAAAAATCTTCCAACCCATCCTCCATACCTCCTTAGTTTACATTGATGACAACCTGTTATTTAGTGATACATTGGAAGAACATGTCAACCTGCTTCGTCAATTTGAGACATTAGTAACACGGTACGGAATCATGCTCTCAGCAAAAAAGATGGTTCTTGCTCAAAAGGAGATTGATTTTCTCGGAATGCATTTTGCCCAAGGTGAATACAGTCCAGGACTACATATATGTCAGGAATTACTTAAATTTTCGGATAGCAACCTCACAACAAAGCAGATCCAACAGTTCTTGGGTGTAATAAATTATGTAAGAGATTTCATCCTAAATATCTCTACATACATTTCACCGCTCACAGGAATGCTCAAGAAAAATGCACCATCATGGGGAGAGAAACAAGATGAAGCAGTCAGAAAAATAAAGGAGATATGTAAAAATGTCAAGTCTCTCTACATTCCTTCAGATGGAAAAAAGATACTGCAAACTGATGCCAGCCATAAATATTGGAGTGCTGTTCTATTTGAAGAAAAAGATAGCCAGCGGAAAATATGCGGATACGCTAGTGGAAAGTTTAAAGATGCCGAGCAACATTATCACTCCACCTTCAAAGAAATTCTTGCAGTAAAGAATGGAATTAAGAAATTCAATTTCTTCCTTATCCATACAGAATTTCTAGTAGAAATGGATATGAAGGCTTTCCCAAAAATGATTCGGATAAATTCAAAAATTATCCCCAATCCTCAGATTCTCATATGGGCTCAATGGTACTCTCCATACAAGTTTCAAGTCAGGCAACTGAAAGGAAAGGATAATATTCTCGCAGATTTTCTATCGCGACCGAAAGAATTCTCAAAAAGATTTTCCCCAGCAAAACTGAAGCCAAGTAGCCACATTTTTATGTTTTCAAATACACCGGGAACTAGTTCATTAAAGCCAACAGATCATCCCCCGGAGTTGTTCAACCTCATAGATCCCTTTGATCCGTCAATTATTATGGAAAGGAGAACTTATTATGAGCTCCAAGTTTTCCGACAATATGGAGGATCCATTCTAAAGCCTTATGGTGTCAATTCAGAATATCCGTTCTTCCATATATTCATAGCTCAAGCCAAGGTTTTTCTACAAGAACTACTGTGGTTTTTCTGGTACCTATGCCATCAGTATTATATTTTCCTGGAACTCAAATGCAACGTCTTCAAGGATTTTGATAACATTGCACCAGCCCTTATAGTATTTTTACTATGGTTCAAGCCTAGAAGATATTGGGTGAAATATTTCAGTGATTCCTACGCTGCAAAAATATTCATGTTTCATAGGCCAGTGAAGATCATTAATGGAAAAGTCCAGATGCAAGCAGAGGCATCATTCTGGTGGAAATTTTCCGTGTCCATTTTATCAATGGAGGAAGAGTATAGCTAGGCACAAAGAATCCTTTTCCAGCAACATAGGTGCATCCCGAAAGAGATATGGCCAAAAGATTGGGCAAGCTGGAATTATACCAATACCCATCCTCATTGGAAAAGAGTCCGGGATGCAGCAAAAGAATATCAAACACCATATGAAGTCATCCGAGAAAAGATCACCAATGACATTTCCAGATTAAAGTTGCGGATTACATCTCTCAGTCCAAAGGGAAAGGAACATAGCAGGGAAGAACCGTCAAGTTCCAGGTGTTACTTCACAAGGTCTTCGAAAAGATGCCTAGAAGACAATTCTATGATCGATAAAGGATAATTGTCTTAATCCCTGCTAATCCCACCATAATCCTTCATTACCTACCCAAAACCCTAATAAATATCCTACCCATGCCAAGACAAATTTTCACATCTTTCCATGCTATCCGAGCCCCACTTCACCTTGTTTTCACATGCTTCCACATGCCCCCACATGCTTCGTCACATACAACACAATACTTTCACATGGCCTCACATGCTTCATCATACTTTCACATGCTACACCATGTATATTTCACCCCATTCACATGTCTTCAGGTGTTTTTAGTTGTTTTGCCTAAAGTCCTTCACATGCCAAGAGGGACCGACTTGTAGATAAGTTTGCCATGTAAGATAGGTTTGTTTTATCCATAAAGTTTGTCTTGTAATAATCTCCTAGTCCTATACAAAAGAGGCCTCGTAGTAGTTGTAGGACCATCTTGTAATCACCTTAGAAATCATCTTGTACTTGATCTTAGAATCATCTTAAACCTATCTTATAAACATCGTGTAACCTTTGTAAACCTTTTGTGATATATTACATATGAGTACTTTCTAAATTTCCCTCTTGTTCTTTCTTTTGAATGGATGGAAAGGCTGGTCCATGTATGAAAATAAAGTAAGTGTACTCTTTGAAAGTTATCTTATTGTAGTACGAAAGTTTTCTGAGTTATGAACAGCTAACGTTGGTTATAGTACAAAAGTTTTCTGAGTTGTGTAGCTTGGCAAGCTGTCCCTTATGGGTTGTTGAAGCCAGCCCCTTTTTGTAGGAAAACTTTTGCGACTATAAACAAATTAACTGTTTCTGTAGCTTGGCAAGCCGTCCCTTATGGGTTGTTGAAGACAACCCCTTTTGTAGGGAAACTTTCATATCTATGGTTTAGCTTGCTTTCCTGGAGTCTCTTGCTTTGTTCCCTTTGTTATCAAACTTTTTGTTATTCCTAAAAAATCAAGTTCTACTACAACTACTTACTTAGGAGCAGTGGCGGAGCCAGGATTTTTATCAAGGAGGATCAAAATATAAAAAAATAAACTCACCAAGAAGTCAAGAGGTGTTATTATATAGTACATATACATATTTTTTTAAAAATTAACGAACTAAACAGTGTAATTTTCCCACGAAGGGGTGTCTGACACCCCTTAGGTGCATGTGGCTCCGCCACTGCTTAAGAGTATATAATAACCACGAACGTGCATATGGTATGCATTGAGATGTATGTGATTCCACTATTCTTAACAGGGGTTTCGGGTTCAAATTCTGAACATGAAGAAACCCTTACTTAGAGGCGCTTCTCCCATTTAATTGGCTCTACCAGGTGGAAATCTATAATCCAACAAACAAATATCAAATATCATAAAAGAAAATGTAACGATCCGACCGGTCGTTTTGAGCATTAGCACTTCGCTCGGTAGTTCGAGGGCATGAGTAGCTCCGTATGATGTATTATGACTTGTGTGAATCATTGGTTTTGGTTTTCAGGTTATTCGGAATCGATTTAGAAGAATGAATTTCATTGTTGAAGATTTAAGTTGGAATAATTGACCAAGTTTGACTTTTTAGCATTTGATCTCAGATTGAAATTTTGATGGTTCCGTTAGGTCCGAATGGTGATTTGGACTAGGGCGTATGCCTGGATTTGCAATTGGATATTCCTAAAAGGTTTCGGCGCTTATTGGCGAAAGTTAAAAATTTAAAGGTCTGGAATGTTCATAAGTTTGACGGGGGGTTGACTTTGATGATATCGGGTTCGAATTGTAGTTCCGGGAATTGGAATAGTTTCGCTATGTCATTTGGGACTTTTGTGCAAAATTTGAGTTCATTCCGAGTTGATTTGATAAGGTTCGACACGAGTTTTGGAAGTTGAAAGATTCAAAGTTCATTAAGTTTGATTTGAGGTGCAATTCGTGGTTTTGATATTGTTATGCGGGATTTGATGCCTCTAATAAGTACATGCTATGTTATGGGACTTGTTGGTATGTTCGGGCGGGATCCCGAGGAGTTCGCGTGAGTTTCAGATAGGTTTGTATTGTGTTGCGCTCGTCTTTGATGTTTCGATGTCGTATCTTCAAGCATAAGTGCTACCACTCCAATTTTTGTTTTGATTGAAACATTAGATCCGTAATCATAATTTTGGAACTATAGCAACTGAATCATCAAGTTTCGACATCGTATGAGTAATTTATGATCATTTTACTAAGAATTGGGTTGCTAGATTTTTCATATTAATTATGAAACTATCACTAAACTCGTATTTAATGCACTATTTGTAAATATTGAAATCAACATATCTCCTTCATTATAAAGTCAAATGGAGTGATTCAAAAGCCTAACTAGACTGGAATTTCACAAGGAATCAATTGGTGGCATCAAAGTGAGTTTTAGGAACGTTTGGCATGAGAATCGAGGCAGAAAAGTTGGGCCGAAGCATATAAATCAAATGTTTATTCATTTGGTCATATTTTGAGTTGGGGAGCTTGGAATTGGACAATTTTTTAAAGTGATTTTCACGCATGGATTGGAGTAAGTGTTCTCTACTCATTTTTTATTATATTTCATGAATCTATCTTCATTTTTGGCAATTAGTTGATGATTTCAAAAGTGAAATTTGGGGGGGTTTTATCAAAAATTTTATAAAGTGAATTTATGAGTTTTGAATATCGATTTGGAGTTTGATTTGAGTGAAATTAGTATTGTTAGACTTGTAATTGAATGGGATGTCGGATTTTGTAAGTTTTGTTGGGTTCCGAGGCGCGAGCTCGAGCTTGATTTTTTGGTTGACTTTGAGCTTTCGATTAAAGACTCGACCTTTATCATTTGGAATTATTTCCTTGGGATTTATTTGATGTATTTGAGTTGCTTTTGGCTAGTTTCGAGCCATCTGGAAGTCGGTACGCACGGGATGGCATTTTTGGAGCATCACTTAGCTTGCTCGGTATTGAATTTGGCTTGATCGAGGTAAGTAACACTTCTAAACTTGGTGCTGAGGGTATGAACCCCTAAATATACGTGATATGTATTTAGTGTTGAGGTGACACACATGCTAAGTGACGGGTGTGTGGGCGTGCACCGTGTGAATTGTGACTCGGTTATTTTTGTGGTACTATGTTATCTAATCTTATTTATATCTATGAAATCTCTACATGCTAGAGTAATTGAGCTATGATCCATGTCAGAAACCATGTCTAGGCCATATGCTTATCCTGTTGGGACCCACTGAGGTCATTTCTGCTGTTGAATTATTTACTTACATAGCAATTACATACTCAGTCATACGCATTCATATGCATATCATATCTCAGTCTCTGTTACCATTTATTGATACATCACATCATTATTTCTGGGCTGATTTTCATGACATTGTGAGCCCGAGAGACTAGAGAGATTGATGACTAAGCAGACCGAGGGCCTGATTGTGAGGATATTGATGGGATCGGTCTGCGCGCCGCAGCAAGTATTATTGATTTACGCCATGATTGGCTTATTATAGCACTTGGGTTGAAGGAGCCCCGCCGAAGTCTGTACACACTCCCAGTGAGCGTAGGTACCTATTGAGTGCGAGTGCTGAGTGATTGGGAGGATTGAGTGACTGTGGGGACTGAGTGACTGTGAGGACTGTGTGACTCTGAGGATTGAGTGATTGGGAGGACTGATGCATTGATACACCGAGAGTATGCATATGGTTTTACCACTGCATTGTATTACAATTGAGATGTATACATTGACATGTATGCATAGAGATGTACTTTCTCATGTCACTTGATAATGAAACATCTTACCTGTTGTTGGAAGTTTTTGGGAAAAATCACAGTTTTTAAACTTACTCCTATTTTTGGTGCTTTCGGTGAAAGATTTGAGATTTACTGTTATATTTGAAAAGCATGCCTATTTTTTGTAACTGTGAATGAGCTGAGCATCAGATCTATGAGTTACTTCGTGTAACATTTTTATTATATTGTTATGAACTGTCACTGGTTATTGGAGTTGGACTCTCAGCCTTGTTCCAGCTTGTCACTACTTTCAACCTAAGGTTAGGTTTGTTACTTATTGAGTATATGGGGTCGGTTGTACTCGTAAAACACTTCTGCACCTTGTGTGAAGATTTGGATGCTAACGTTGCTGTGTATGACGGGAGCTAGCATTGAAGACGTACCTGCGTTCCGGTTATAGCTGCCTCTTGTTCATGGTAGCTCTAGACTTATGAAAAATCTGTTTATGTATAATCGGACAGATGATGTATTTATTTTGCACTAACTTTATAAACTCTAAATCTTAGAAGCTCATGACTTGTACTATCAGTCCTTGGGAATTCTTTGTATAGTAGCTCAGTTGTATTATCCTTTAATGGTCCCAGTTCCAATATGGCAGAGCAAAAGTTGGATCATCGATGAGGGAGCTCAAGATTCTCTCGTAGAAGTACAAGTACCATCAATGAAATGGGAAGAAAAGCCACGATTCGTGAACTTGGAACTTTTTGTCACCCATTGTGTAGGCATCGTTGCAATAAGCACAATGGATATTAGCTTGTTGCTTGAAGCCAAGAGGATCGAATTGGTCTTTGTCTAATTCCCTCATTTTACTAGTTGCTAACTGGTACTTTGCTATATACTCCTCAGTCACGTTTTGGGCAGCGGGCCGCTTACGAAGCTTGGACATGCGAGGGATCTTGTAATATGGAAAGCTATCCATATCATCTGGTTTAGGGGGGGCAAGAACTATATGGTACAGCTGGACCATCCGTTGTCGTGGCCGTGCCACATGAATTTAGATCGGGGGGTGGTACGGGAGCAGCAGAGGCTAATGGCGCAAGATTAGCTGCGCCATACAGCCCTCCTAAACCCAAAAGGACATTCCTTCTGTCAACAGCTCCTTCTTTAATTGGGTCAAGCTGGTATCCGTCATGCTCGCCCGTGCATGAAACCTTGAAACTTTGGTTACGCTTTCCATGGAGGAAATGCTGAGAGGGTTTTGCAAAGAAAGATGAGTTGGTGAAGGAAGAAAAGGAAGTTTTGCTGGTGCATAAAGGTAGAGTAGAAGAAGAAGCCATTGCTGGGATGAGTGCTTTTGCAGTGAAAGGTTTCAAACTATTTATACAAAACAGGAAATGATACGTAGTACACACGTGAAGCACGCGGCTGATTCTTCTTATTCTTTTCATGCAATAAAAAAGAGAGAAACAAACGTGAAAGTATCAAGAAACAAAGACTATCGCGTTTCTAACCTTTCATGTCCATGAACGACTAGATAGGGTATACGCTAAAGATCAAAATTACAACTAAGATATTTATAAAAATCTATCTATTCTAACCTTGCATGTCTGAATATTGATTTCTCTTACAAGTGAAACTTTCCGAAATTGATGAATTGATCATAAGTTTTGTACGCTTGTAACCTACCACACCAAAAAAAAAAAAAAAAAAAGCACTTTTATGTGCTTATGTAGAAATCTTTCCATGACATTTTATTACGTACTCACTTAGTGTTTTTTTAACTCAGTAAAAGATTTAACAAAATAAATCGCTTAAACTTAATTGGGCTAAGCGTGCTATATATTTGTTCGGCGATGCATGTGTGCTCTGTATATTCTTTACGTAGTAATTGTCACGATCCAAATTTTCCTCCGTATCATATCGTGACGGCACCTAGTCTCTAAGACTAGGTAAGCCTAACATTTACTGAATTAAAGATATAATTTAACCAGAACAACTATGAAGCATGAAACTCAAATTTCAATAGTAAAACCAATGATCCTAGGTGCAATACAATACCCTAAAACTGGTAGTATAAGCAATAAGCTCAACTGAGTTTGCTAGAAAATCCCTAAATATAACTATTCCGAATAGAATTGAACAGTACAATAACAATATCAGAAGGTGACACCGCGGCCTGCAAACGCGATGGCGGGTTTACCTAGAGTCTCCCCAGCAATGCTCGACTAGCTAGCTAATAATCAACAATATCCGAGGCACCTGGATCTGCACAAAAATGTGCAAAAGCATAGTATGAGTACACCACAGCGATACTCAGTAAGTATCAAGACTAACCTCGGTGGAGTAGTGACGAGGAACGGTCAAGACACCCACTGGACTAAACGATAATAATACGATATTTGTAATAGTGTCTAAAAGCAACAATTAGCAACGAGACACAACAAGTAATAACACTTGCCACACCTCTTTTTTCTCAAGGGATAGGGGAGTTTTTCCAATTAAAGTGACATTATTCGAAATGAAATTATTTATTTAATTCAGAGTCGCCACTTGGAATAAATTATTAAGGCGTCCCAAGTCGCCAATTTATTTTAAATCCTAAATCGAGGAAATTGACTCTGTTTAAAGTCTGAAAAACACAGAAGACCGGATAAGGAATTCTGTTAATCCGGGAGAAGGTGTTAGGCATTCTCGTGTTCCGTGATTTTAGCACGGTCGCTTTGGTCATACCTGGCCTAATTAAATTGTTTAATTCCTCATTTTTAGAACCGATGTACGTTTACCTATTTACCGCTTTTAATTATGGCGTTTTATGGATTTATCTTTGAAACGGATCACATGTGCGTAAATCCATTTTATTTGGGACGCTAAAATCATGTCACGCGTAGGTGTACACAATTAATCACACTTTATTAATTATTAAGATTATTCGGCCAAAGTTGCGCGAACGCATACTTTGATTTATTTTTGGAAGTCATGACTGTGTCACGCGAACGTGTACACAATCACGACAATAGATTTTAAAGAGCGCCTAAAGCATTCTACGATGTTCATGAATGAATTGATTTTCCTAAGATCTTAGGTTTTTTTGTAAAAGATCAAACATTGTGAAGTTTAAATATTTTAACAGGGAGAAATTAAAGAAGTTAGTCAAAAAATAAACTTCTCAAATTTGGAGTACTGGACGTTTTGCAAAACACTAAAAGGTGCGGACTTCCATTACCTAGGACCTACTAAAAGTGAATATTTTTGAGGAGCTTCATTAAACAGAAGAAAAACGCAGCAGCTATATTTTTAAGAGATTAAACCAAGGCAGCTTTCATGATTCAAATAATCCTAGGCTTGTCATAACCCATAGGAAATTAGCTGTAATATACAGATACATTCAGCACTTTGTTCATAACTAAATGACTGAACCTGATAAATACTTGTCAATTCTTACTATAGACATACCAAGAACAAGTTTGGAAACTAACAATTAAGTAGCAACAGTTAAGGGCGATGTATACATAGTTCTAAACATTGAGATATAAAAACCATATTACTGGACTAACTCGTTGCATTTAATTCCATATTTGAAGCAGCAACATTAGCTTGAACTAAATTAACTGAATAGTGCACTCATGAATCAAGATATACTACTCAATGAAGAAGTTTCACTTAGTTACAATTGATGCAAGAAAAATTACTGAAACCAGAAAAAAGGCTATAACATTATAATTAATTAATCTTCATATCATTACAAAATGATTTCCACAACCCAGCAGCTTCTACAATAACGTAGGGGGAGCTGATTGATTCAAATGGCTTCAGTGATGTTTAAAATCTGTCATTCAAGACCCTCAACACAAGTAGGTTTAGATGAAATTCGAACCACCATCATGGACTCATAAAGAAAAACACTAAATAAACTTTCTAAATTATTCAAATTCATCAATAGCAACTCAAACCTTAATAAACAAAGAAAAAAAAAAAACAGAATCGATTTTCCATGACTATTTTACTACTTAGATTTCCAGCATGTATAGGCATTTATCACACCAAATATGTCAAGCTCCACTCAAATTTGCAGTTGAATCATGAAGGAACAAATAACATACACACAAGCTAAAGATAATAGAGATTCATAAAAATACAACATCTTTGCATCAGTTACATGGCTTAAGATCAGAATATGTACCTTGAAATAGAGTAATGGAACTTAGAATGGCCAAATAAAAGCTAAAATGGAGAATAAGCTCAGCAATTCTCAAGAATCAGCAGCGAGTAAACAGAAAACAGCAGTAGAAAGCCCCATAATGAACTTCAACTTTAGTTCGAATAACTTGAGAAGATCTAGAGTTGATGAAGACAAATCAGAACTTCTAAAATCTATGTATATCTAAGAATGCAGAAATTCGGGGTGTTTTTCTTCTAAAATGCAAGGATTAATGTGTTTTTCTTGAAGGAAAGAGCGCAGGGATGTGTGTGTGTTTTCTGCAAGGATTAGTCTATCATATAGAGTATAGGGACTATCCTATATGAGGAAAAAGGGGAGGGAACATAAGGGAATATGTCAGCTGAATTTTAGGGTAGAACAGATCCGTTTATAACCAATTTTTGGGACAACTGTCATTTTTCAGATGTTTATCTGATTTTCTGCATCTTTTTCTTAACAAATTTGGACAACTGTCCCCTTTTTTCAGCTGCTCTTTTTCTAGAAATATCTCAAAGACCCCCAAATTTCTTTATTTCAATTAACTCTATTAAGTTTCTAATATTTACATAACAATTATAATAGGACAATCATGCAAATCCAGAAATCAAAACAAAACTAATACGTAATTTTAACAAATAAACTGTTTCAGTGTCCAAATTAATCTAAGATCAATTAACCTAATATTATACATTTAAACTAACTACTACGTAATTACACCTTTTAATAAAACCCGCAATTAATTAAGCTCAAACCCTAATTAAGACAGTGCATCTTGAAGAAAACTAAAAAAGCGAAAAGGTTGCTTGGTCGAAGGAAGAAAAAGAAGAATAAAAGAAAAAATAAAGGAAAAGGAATTACCTACTAATCTCAGACAAATAAATCTCCAAAGGGTATGACGATCTAACCAGCTCCGATGTTTTGAAACGAGCCTAAATTAGCATCGTTCGATTGTTCTCGCTGAGAACAATTAAACAATACAAACTTCGGGCCAAATCAAGTCTTGGAAACCTTGAAAAATCGAACAAGGAAGATTAGGGTTTCTAGGTGTTTTTGGATTTGAAATTCAGGGAGTTCTAGTGGTTTTCTGGGGAAATTGATGAGGGATTAGGACTTAGGAAGGTGTGCGGATTGTGTGGTACAATTTTGGGTGTGATTGGAGATGGGTCGCCGCCGTGGGCGATTTCCTATGGCGGTGGAAGGTGTAGGGTTAGAGAGGTGAGAGGGGCATGGTCTTTGAGGGAAAGAGAGATTGTTTGGGGATTTAGGGGTCTGGTTCAGACACACTTAAGGGAAGGGGAGGGTTAGTTCTAGGCCGTAGGATCATATTAAACGAATGGCCATGATTGAACGTTTCAAAAACGGCGTAGTTTTGGTTATTAAAGGGCATGGATCGGATTGAGAGTTGGTGGGGATTGGGCTGGGCGAGATTGGATTTGGGCTTCACATTAAATTGGCCCAACGAAGTTGAAAGACCAAATAGCCTACGTCTTTGTTTTTCTTTGTTTTTCCTTTGATTATTTTTTTTTTAACAAATTACCTCACTGCATTATACCACTTAAATCCTAACTTAAATCTAATTTGCAAAATTTAAACCTACTTATCTATTTTCTAACATTTAAATGATTAAATAATTTAACATTAATGAAATATTAATTTAAAACTAAAACCTAAAAATGTAAAAATGACCATTGTATTTTTCGTTATCTTCATTTAATAATGCATTTAATTAATGTAATTAAATTCTAAATTCAATTAAGATCTAAAATGCTATGCAATGAAGAATTGAACATTTTTATGGTATTTTCTATGATTTTAAGATATTAAATATACACAAAATACAACTAAATGCAAACAAACAATTAAAAAGGAATTCCTAAACTTCTATAAAAATAAAAAACAATTAGATTTTTTTTGTGTGGATTTTGTAGGTGTATTTTTCGTAGGTCAAACATTACGTGCTCACAGCTGCCCCTCTTTGCTCGGAAACATGAACAGTTTTCGGGCAAAGATAAAGCGAGCAATTACGAGCAATTTTTTGCCCATTTGACACTCCATGGGAAGCGTTTTGAAAAGGTTTGACCGAGCCTTGCTTCGGAGGTTGCCTACATATCCTTGGCTATAAAGGAATCAAGTCAGTGTAGTTCTAGATATTTTGGTAGCTGGGACTACCGAGAAGCTGTTATTTCACTGTTGTTTCTACTGTTACTGCTTGCTGAACTCCCTATTACACCAAAATCAAAAAAGTAAAAGAAACTAAACAAGCCTATCAGCTATGAGTTTCAAGATTCCTATCTCTGAGTCTTCTGAAGCTTGATCTTGAGTCTTGACTGGTTCTTCATGCAGACTCTGATATGAATCTTGATGCTTGCTAGCGGCAGGTGTTAGTTCATTCTTCTATAACTTCTTCTGATCGAAACGGGACATGCAATGCTTGTGACTGTACTCATGTCTGGAATAGTCCACATCTTTTCATCAGCTTCAGCACTTTGGGTTTACCTTTTTCTTTTATTCTGGATTGAGACTTCTTCTTTTGGTTGCTTCGAACCCCCTGTGTCTCGAGGTAAAACCAACTCAGACACCAAAAACAAAACGAACGAACGAAATTTTTCTGCCCCAGTTTTCACTAGGAAAATTTTGTGAGTTATTTGCAACAAAACTCTATTCTACATTATTGAAAGCAATAAAAGGCTGGATTGGTGTACCCTAGGAAAACAGGGACTAAGGAGTTGAAACCTGTGTCAAAATAAAATCAACTAGGGAGTGGAGAGCCTATGTTGGAAAAGCGACTAGGAGTGGAGACCCTATGTCTAAAATAAAATCAACGAGGGAGTGGAGACCCTATGTTGGAAAAACGACTAGGGAGTGGAGACCCTGTGTCTAAAAATAAAATCAACTAGGGAGTGGAGACCCTATGTTGGAAAAGTTAAAACAAAACTAGGGAGTGGAGACCCTATATTGGAAAAGCGACTAGGAAGTGGAGACCCTATGTTGGAAAAGCGACTAGGGAGTGGAGACCCAATGTCTAAAAATAAAATCAACTAGGGAGTAGAGACCCTATGTCTAAAATAAAATCAACTAGGGAGTGGAGACTCTATGTTGGAAAAGTGACTAGGGAGTGGAGACCCTATGTCTAAAATAAAATCAACAAGGAAATGGAGACCCTATGCTGGAAAAGCGACTAGGGTGCGGAGACCCTATGTCTAAAAATAAAACCAACTAGGGAGTGGAGACACTATGTTGGAAAAGCAACTAGGGAATGGAGACCCTATGTCTAAAATAAAATCAACTAGGGAGTGGAGACCCTATGTTGGAAAAGCGACTAGGGAGTGGAGACCTTATGTTTAAAAATAAAATCAACTAGGGAATGGAGACCCTATGTTGGAAAAGCGACTAGGGAATGGAGACTCTATATCTAAAATAAAATCAACTAGGGAGTAGAGACGCTATATTGGAAAAGCGACTAGGGAATGGAGGCCCTATGTCTAAAATAAAATCAACTAGGGAGTGGAGACCCTATGTCTAAAATATCATCAACTAGGGAGTGGAGACCCTATGTTGGAAAAGTGACTAGGGAGTGGAGACCCTATGTATAAAATAAAATCAACTAGGGACTTATGTTGGAAAAGCAACTAGGGAGTGGAGACCCTATGTCTAGAACAAAATCAACTGGAGACCCTATGTTGGAAAAGCGACTAGGGAGTAGAGACCCTATGTTTAAAATATTATCAACTAGGGAGTGGAGACCCTATGTTGGAAAAACGACTAGGGAGTGGAGACCCTCTGTCTGAAATAAAATCAACTAAGGTATGGAGACCCTATGTTGGAAAAGAGACTAGGGAGTGGAGATCCTATGTCTAAAATACAATGAACTAGGGAGTCGAGACCCTATGTTGGAAAAAAGACTAGGGAATGGAAACCCTATGTCTAAATATAAAATCAACTAGGGAGTGGAGACCCTATGCTAGAAAACGCAGCTAGGGAGTGGAGACCCTAAGCTACTATGATTTTGAACTTTCTTTCTTTTCTTGCTGTCTTTTTTTTTCTTTTTTTTTTATTAAGAGAGTGAGTAAAATGCGGGAAAGAATTTGGAGAAGACTTCCCTTTTGGAGTTGTTACTGCTGTAGAGCTGTTTCTAGCTCTCGCGCGGATATATTTTCTTTTTCTTTTTTTGTTTTTTCACCTGCTTCTTGCAAGGTTGCTTTTGGATTGCACTTGTTTCCTACAAAGAACAATTGTTAGTTTGAAACAATGGTTGAGTTTTGCGGCTTTGAGTGTTTCAGCCACTTTATCTTGGACCATCTTCTTTTGATGATGATTTCAACCTGCCACTAGTTGTTTCCTGAATACCACTTGCATTTCAGGCCCCAGAGAGCCTTTGACTTTTCAAAATTTTACATGACGATTGGTCATGTGGGACTTAACCTTTTCAACTTTATTTTGCCTTTGTTGTATTTGACTTCTTTCTTCCAATTATAACTTCAGAGCATTGGGGAACCTTTGGCTTTTCAAACTTTGCCAAGACGGTTAACCACTTGGGACTTAACCTTTTCAACTTTATTTTGCCCTTGTAGACGCTTTCAATTTGATTTTATCCTTTTGAGAGTTTTTGACTTCAAAACATCAGCTATCATGGCCAGTCGGGGTTGACCTGATGCCCCCGCCAAGGCTGGGTGCCTTTTTTTTATATATTAGCTTGTATCAAACCAGAGCCCTGTAAATCAGTCTTTCCATCCCTTCTTTGCCTTAGTTTTGGATAGATTAGACCGAAAGAGATTCAAAGAAAAACAAACAATAGAATGGATAATGAATTTAGACAAGATGTATCCCTTTCGGGGAAAGGAAAGAAGGACTTATCTGGAGTACATGCGGACTTCAATGAATATGACATGCCTTTTAGACTGGATGCCTGATCTGTGTAAACCGTCCGACTCTCAGAAATTCATCACAACTTTTGTCTCGAAACCGGGAAACCTTGCCCATGACTGTGTCGATGCCAATGGTTGTGAGGATCCTCTTTTCGATCAGTGGCACCCTTTGTGGGTTTTCACCAGCTGACCTCTCTTATTTCTCTTCTCACCATCGCCTTATAGTGCTCTTTGCGAGTTTTCACTACAAGAATCTCTCATTTTAGTTTCTTTTCTCGCCATCATCTTATGATGCCCGTGAGGGTTTTCACCAATAAGAATCTCTCATTTTATTTCTCTCATTTTGGTGGCATCAGATCCAAGTGACTGTATCCTCCAATTCTTGAACATTCTTGTTGATTGATCGGAAGGACTTGAATAGGATTTAGGTATAAAGGATTTGGATTGAATTACAACTTTGGAACCTCTCAGGAGAATCCATTGCCGAACCATTGTAACATCTGCTCCAGTTTCAAACTTTTGGGGAATGTGGATTTTATTTTGGTGTGACTAAACCCCAGCGAGAGGCTGCCTACGTATCTTTTCAGAATCAAGTTAAACGTAGTTCAATTAACATGAACTTGTTTGGATTTTTGTTTGGTTTTCTCTTTCTTCTTTCTCTTTTTTTCTTCTTTCATTTTTTTTCCTTTTTCCTTTTTTTTTTTTTTTTTATTTTTCTTTTCTTTTTTATTCATTTTTTTCCATAAACTTCCAAGTTCCAAAGAGGGTAATCAAAGAAAGGGAACTGGCTCAACAGGTTTGCAAAGGGTTAGCAGTGTTTGGATAGCGAGAAAGAAAGCGTTCATCATCCCAATCGGAGCATGTTACAACTGTGAAAAGTGGTCAAACATAATACCTTTTGACCGCATCTGCATTGACAGCTATCTCGGGGTCATTTCCTTCGATGTCTCTCAAATGCAGTGCTCCCTTTGGCAACACTCTTTTGACAATGTACGGACCTTTCCAATTTGGAGCAAATTTTCCTTTGGCTTCATAAAGTGGGAGAATATGTCTCAAAACGAGTTAGCCCACTTCGAATTTTCTAGGTCGCACTTTCTTGTTGTAGGCACTGGCCATTCTTTGTTAGTACAACTGCCCGTGGCGAACTGCGGCCGTTCGCTTTTCATCAATCATAGTCAACTCTTCCAATCGGGTTTTGACCCATTCATCATCCTCGATCTCGGCTTCAACGATGATCCGAAGAGAGGGAATCTCGACTTTTGCGGGTATTACGGCTTCAGTGTTGTAAACAAATAAATAGGGTGTGGCCCTAACTGATGTGCGCACGATTGTGCGATATCCAAATAGTGCAAAAGGAAGCTTTTCATGCCATTTTCTGGAGCCTTGAATCTTTTTCCTAAGGATCTTCTTGATTTTCTTGTTTGCAGCTTCAACGGCGCCATTAGATTTGGCCCGATAAGGCTTAGAATTACGATGCGTAATTTTAAATTGTTCGCATACCTCCCTCATCAAGTGGCTGTTCAAATTTGCAGCATTTTCTGTAATGATAGTTTTAGGAATACCAAAATGACAAATAATTGGAATGCACGAAGTCCACCACTGCTTTCTTGGTGTCCGCTTTGAAAGTGACTGCTTTAACCCACTTTGTGAAATAATCAATGGCAACCAAGATAAATCTATGCCCATTTGAAGCTTTTGGCTCGATTGGCCTAATTATATCTATGCCCCAAGCAACTAACCGCCAAGGGGCTGATATAGGATGTAACTCTGAAGGTGGTGCATGAATCAGGTCACCGTGTATCTGGCACTGATGGCATTTTCGGACGAAACTGAAACAACCCTTTTCCATGGTCATCCAGTAATAACCTGCCCGGAGGATTTTCTTTGCAAGGACATACCCGTTCATGTGAGGCCCACATACTACCGAATGCACTTCATTCATGATCTTTTTGGCTTCTCAGGAATCTACGCACCTCAAAAGGTTCAGATCTGGAGTTCTTTTGTATAGGACCTCTCCACTCAAAAAGAAACTGCTTGCAAGCCTTCTGATAGTTCTCTTTTGATCTCCACTGGCCTACTCGGGATATTCTTTTGTTTTCAAAAATCTTTTCATATCATGGTACCATGGTTGAACATCTAGCTCCATTTCAATTAAATTACAATAAACGTGCCTTTCTCGGACTTGGATTTCCAGCAGTTCAATATGAAAATTACCCAGGTATGGCAGCATTGAGGCCAAAGTAGCTAGTGTATCCGCTAGCTCAGTGGAATCGAGGAATATACCTGAACTCGATGGACTTGAACTGTTTGCTAAGATCTTCCACTGTTGCCTATATGGAATGAGTTTGATGTCTCGAGTTTCCTATTCGCCTTGGGCTTGCCGAATGATCAAATTAGAATCTCCCATGATTAACAATTCCTCTACATCCAGGTCAATTGCCATGTTCATGCCCATGATGCAGTCTTCATACTCGGCGGTGTTGTTTGTACAAAAGAACCAAAATCGAGCTGTTGCCGGATAATGCTGCCCTCTGGGTGAAATCAGAATTGCTTCGATTCGGACTCCTTTTGCATTTACAGCTCCATTAAAGAACATTTTCCAAGCATTGGTGTCCTCTGGAATTACTTCACTTGAGTTCACTTCCTCGTCTGGAAAATAAGTGCTTAGGGGTTGCTATTCATCATCGACCGGGTTCCCAGCTAGATGATCTGCCAAGGCTTGGGCTTTTATTGTCGTGCAAGTGACATAGACAATGTCAAATTCTGTGAGCAGGATTTACCATTTTTCCAAACTTCCTGTAGGCATCGGCTTCTGGAATATATATTTCAAAGGATCCATCCTGGTTATGAGATATGTGGTGTAAGCCAATAGATAATGTCTGAGCTTCTGGGCAACCCAAGTTAGAGCACAACAAGTTCTTTCTAACAAAGTGTATTTGACTTCATAACTGGTGAACTTCTTGCTCGGGTAATATATGGCTTGCCCGGTCACATGGTGTTGCCCCAGGACACAGCCAAAAGAATTTTCTAGGACTGTTAGGTACAAGAACAAAGGTCTTCCAAGCTCGGGTGGAACCAGATTGGCGGGTTTGACAGATATTCTTTGATTTTATCAAAATCTTCTTGACACTCATCCATCCATTTGATCGTCGCGTCTTTCTTTAACAGTTTGAATATGGGCTCACAAGTAGTAGTGAGCTGAGCGATGAATCTTCTGATGTAATTCAATCTCCCTAGCAGACTCATGAACTCTTTGTTGCTCTTCGGAGGTTGCGAATCCCGAATAGACTTTATCTTTGTTGGATCTAACTCGATACCCCTCCAATTGACTATAAACCCCAGAAGCTTTCCAGACGGAACTCCAGATGCACATTTAGCTGGGGTTCAAGTTCAAGTCATACCTGCGCAGACGCTCAAAGAATTACCTCAGATCTCACACATGGCCTTCTTGCGTTCTAGATTTAATGATCACATCATACACATACACCTCAATTTCCTGGTGCATCATGTCATGGAAGATGGCAGTCATAGCTCTCATGTAGGTTGCCCCGGTGTTTTTCAGACCAAATGGCATGACCCTGTAACAGTAAGTGCCCCAAGGTGTGGTGATAGACGTCTTTTCTGCATCTTCTTCATCCATCAGAACCTGGTGATACCGAGCATAACAATCCACGAAAGATATATCTCATGTTTAGCATAGTTGTCAATAAGGATGTGAATATTCGCCAGTGGAAAGTTGTCCTTGGGACTCGCTTTGTTCAAATCCCGGTAATCAACACACACTCAGGTTTTCCCATCTTTCTTCGGCACTGGAACCACATTAGCCAACCATGTGGTGTACCGGACCACTCGAATCACACCAGCTTTCAATTGTTTGGTGACTTCTTCCTTGATCTTATCACTAATATCCATTTTGAACTTTCATTGCTTCTATTGAACGGGTGGATAACCAGGATAGGTAGGCAACTTATGTACCACCAAATCAACGCTCAGCCCTGGCATATCATCATAGGACCATGCAAACACATTTTTGAATTCAAACAAAAGTTGGATCAAAGCATCTCTAGTTCTTTTCATCAGCGTGAATGCTTATCATGGTTTCTCGGATCTCTTCTGGACTGTCCAAGTTAACTGGCTTGGTTTCATTTAAGTTTGGCTTAGGCTTATTCTCAAATTGTTCCAATTCTCGATTTATTTCCCTAAAAGCCTCATCTTCATCATATTCTGGTTCTTGATTTATTATTTCACAGTTAGATAGCATTTTAGGATCTGGACGTGAAGTCCGCAAGCATGTCATGTTATTTAAGTCCGCACTATTAGAACTGAAAAGGAAAAGATAAGAAAAATAGCAAAATCAGAACAAAAGAAAAGAGACATATATAGACGAATGAAATATTGATTCCATTTCATTGAATTGAAGATATGAGGGTTTGCATCAAAATCAAAAGACAATAAAGTAAAAACATTCGAGTTACACCCTGAAATAACTCGTAATGTAGAAGAGATAGCAAGATTGGACTACCCGGACTTCCGTCTGACAGGGAATGGGGTAACTTTCCAATTTTGGAGTTTGGCATCCGGTCCCATATACTGCACCTTGACATTGCTCATGCCTTCCCCCGGCTGGACCATGTGAGGCTCATATAGCATTTGTTTCAAGGATTCACAAATATCATCAATTTCTTCGGCCGTGAAGGCCTCTTCTTCTTCTTTTCTTCCGTATACTTTGGTTTGACAAATGATTGGGTGAGACGTGGAATGGGCTGGGACAGGACCCACCCATTTTCTTTGCACTTATCAGCCCATTTTCTGTCAGCCTCTGTATCTTGGAAACCCACATCGAAAAACTTCTTATTGGTGGTTGAAGTAATAGGCTCAGTGATGCCTTGTAGAGACACCCCGAGCCCTTTTCCGGGCTTGTACCCATTTCTAATCATCTGAGTGGCGACCATGATAGAAGCATTAGACAAGCAAAGTTAAGGTAATGGGGCCCCTTCTTCACATTGGTCGGCGACCACAATTTCAAAATCTTGGTATACAATATGTTCGCTACCTTCCTTAGCTTCAAGACACAGGACAGAAGGGTCCCGGTAGATGGATTGCTCGTCCTCTCCATGGACAAAAATTTCTTGATTTTCATATTCAAACTTGACCATTTAGTGGAGAGTGGAGGGAACAGCTCCGGCAGCATGAATCCATGGTCTACCCAGGAGGAAATTGTATGAGGTTTCCATGTCCAAAACCTGGAAAGTCACCTCAAAATCCACGGGGCCAATAGTTAGAATTAGATCAATTTCTACTATGGTGTCTCTTTTGACCCCATCAGAAGCTCGCACGCAGACGTTGTTAGCCCGGATTCTTTCTGTTCCAAGCTCCATGCTCTGGAGTGTTGAGAGAGGAAAAATATCGACCCCAGAACCACCATCTAACATTACTCTCTTCATATAATAGCCCTCGCATTTGACCGTCAAGTGGAGGGATTTGTTGTGGGCGACTCCCTCTGGAGCAAATCATCGCGGCTAAAAGAAATCATACTGACCTCAAAGAATCTTTCCGCTATTCTCTCCAATTGTTCAACAGAAGTATCAATCGGGACATATGCTTTATTTAGTGTTTTCAGGAGCACCTTCAGCTGTTCATCCGAAACTCAGCAGTAGAGATAAGAGTGAAACTTGGGAAGGAGTCTCTCGGAGTTGGTCAACTATTGCATATTATGAAGTTTTCATCTTTCCGAAGAACTCTTCTGCTTCCCCATTCCTGATAGGCTTCTTGGATGGCAACCATTTATCCCTGTTCAGTTGGACTTCTTTAGCTCTTCTGGGCTATGGTACCTCCCAGATTGATTCATTTCATTCACTTCTCCCATGACCTCTTTCCCCTTGTATGTAACAACGGTTCTATTGTAGTTCCAGGGGACTACGGTAGGATATTTCATAGGGCTCTGTGGTGCGCTGCAGATAACCACGGGCTCAGTCAGCCTTGGTGAAATTACGGGCCCGTGCGCCACATAGGTCCCCTTTGGCACATACAATCTTGGCACATTCAACGTGGCATTTCTTTCCTCGAATTTCTTGGGAGGGTTGTGGGTAAGATGCTCTTTTCTCGGGGCATTAGGAACATAGAGAACCACGTTCTTAGCAGGTGCTGCCCCAGTCTATGTTTCAACAGCTTGAGGAATCGGAGTGACTTTCTACTCGGTTTTGGCCTGTTTCACCACTGCTTTGGGTTTTGCCCCTGAAGTGATGGCAATGATGGCCTTCAATGCTGGATCAAACTCTTCGTCATCACAAATCATTCCAATAACCGGCCCATTACTGTAAGCCGGTAATGGATTGTTAGTCACATTAGGGATTTCTTCGTCCCTCAGCACAATTCATTTTTCTTCTATCAAGCTTTCAACCGCCCTTTTGAGGGTCGAACAATCTTCTGTATCATGGACTTCTACTCCTGAATGGTAAGCACATCTGGTTTCGGCCCTGTATGATGGGGACTCGAGATTCTAGCGATTGGGAGGCATAGGTTACAATAGACCCAGTTGGATTAACTTTTGAAGCAAACTGGAATAAGATTCACCAATATAGGTGAAATTGGTTCTCCTGGGAAACTCATGAGGGCATGGATTATGTTGTTGTGTGTTTTCTGGTGGGCGGGGATTATACTGAGCTAGGTAGGGATGGTTATTTCTGGGATGTGGAGCTCGAGCTTGGTTGTAATGCTGCTGTGGCTGTGCGTAAGGTTGGGTCTTCATCACCGCATAGTGTGGTGGTACCACGGCATAGGCTGCATCTTGGTGTGGATAATAGTGTTTTGGAGTTCTGAGCGGCATGTAAGAGCGGTCAAATGATCGACAAGGCCCTCTTGATCCTGAAGCGACCATGGCTCCCTCCTCCCTCTTTTTACGATTGGCCAAACCCCCTGAACCATTCTGGATCGCTTGGGATGTGGCTTTCAAGGCAGCTTGACTCAATATTCGGCCAGTTTTTAGAGCGTTTTCTACCATTTCCCCGATTTTGATTGCCTCAGCAAACGGTTTGCCCATAGCGGACATCATATTCTGAAAATAATCAGCCTCTTGGGCCTGCAAGAAGACTGTAACCATTTCTGTATCGTCCATGGGCGGTTTTACTCTGGCGGCCTGCTCGCGCCATTTGATAGCATATTTGCGGAAACTCTCTGCGTCTTTCTTCTTCAAGTTAGACAGGGAGTTTCTGTCTGGAGCTATGTTGACGTTGTATTGGAATTGTCTAACTCTCGGGCTAGATCATTCCGTATGTGCCAGTGGGAGATTTCTTGATCCATATACCATTCCGAGGGAATTCCTGTCTGGCTTTCTCCGAAATAGGACAGCAACAATTCTTCTTTCCCACCAGCTCCTCGTAGCTGATTGTAGTATCTTTTTAGATGAGCAGTGGGATCTCCGTGCCCATCATACTTCTCAAACTTTGGCATTTTGAAGCCGGCTGGTAGATGAACATTTGGGAACATGCGTAATCCTGAATAGGAAACACTTTTTTGGCCACTCAAGCCTCGCATGTTTTTTAAGATTTGTTCCAAGCTTCTCATTTTCCGAGCCATTTCTTCCTTCTTGGGGTTCCTTACTGCCCTTTCTTGTTCAACTGGGGACTCATATTGTAGTTGTTGAGCATATGAGTCTGGAGTAACATGAGTTATGTCCGGCTGAAATTATGGGCCCTGGAAGGTGAATGTTGAAGTCTCAAAGCATGGCCTGGGAACGGTTGGCTGTGCCATGGTGAAGACCGGTGGTGCAGAGAACAACGTTGACGGTGCTCCGGAGAACGGTGCTTGGGGGCGAACCACAGAAGGCACACCGGTGAAGGATGATGTAGAAGGGTACCCAACTGAGACAAATGGGTTCGTCTTGGGGATGTTAGTGGTTCCAACTGTCCTTGGGACCAGCTCAGGGAACCCGGGAATGGCGCTTAGTCGTTCCCTACCATTGGACCAGGCGTCCCACATTTTCAACATGCAAAGACACAACATCTTGTTTTCTTCGGCAGTTGCAATCTCGGATTGTGAAATAGCCAGCTCAGGGCTATCCTCAGTCTTAATGATGCGGAGATTGCTTTCTGAAGCCATTGGGATCTTTTTTTTGGATCTTGTAAAATAGGGTGAGAAGCCAGATTACTGACAAAACCAACCACCTGAACAAGACCTTGCTTAGCACACACAACGCCCCTGTCAGTTTGAGACATTTAACACATAGGGAATCGCACATTGGGGATGCAATGCACCTGAACAGTTAAACGTTTGTAAAATATTTTTGCCACGGCTGCGTGTTTCATCCTGGTTTTCACTATCACTTTTATTCTGTAGCTCTTTTCTTTTATTCATTCACTTCATATCTTGATTTCTTTTTCTTTCTCTTTTTGTGGTTTTTCGCTCTTTCATTTTTATCGCACTTTTCTTCCCTTTTTCCTCAATTTTCTTTTTTTTTTTTGTTGATTTTCTCTTAGATTAATTAGGGATATGATCGCATTCGATGGGGGATTATCTACGTATCATGACGACGCATGAATCAAACCATTATGTAGTTCAGGGGAATAAATGTAAAACAAAGAAAAGACTTGGAGATATTGATGACTAAAAAGGGAAACATACTGACTCAAAAACAACAAGCAGACTTGACATGGATGAAAGGACGAACAGACTCGAGAAAAAGTAAAATACAGACTCAAAGACTCAAAGACTAAAAATCAAGAAAACAGATGAGCCTCAAATGTTATTCCGGGAGCTCAAGTGGCTTTAGCTGGTCTCGGTGCAGGCCTTCTTGTAAGCTCTTCCTGAAGGAGCTCGAGGTCGGCCATGATCTGGCGAGCGAAAGATAGTACTGAGTGGAAGAACATAGCTCGAGTCATATTTTCACACTCATGGCATTTCATTGTCCCGTAATCAGCTATTTTCTTGATTCTGAGCTTGATAGCGCCTTTCTCCTAGAGCAATCGCCCAATCTGTTGCTCCCGAACGTCTACTATTTGCATGGCCTCGTTGTTTTGCTTTTGCAACTGCACCGCACTTTCTTCCAATTGGTTAATCTGTGCATAGCAATATTCTTTCTCGGCCCTGAAGTCTTTCATTTGTTGACCCATCTTGTTTTCAACAACGGCCAACTCTTTCTTTAAGAGCGCGAATTCTCTGTCATAACTTTGCTTCACCTGGCGGGTTAGCCTTGTTCGTTCTTTTGCTTCTCTTCCCAGTTGGATTATCCTTGCATGAGCTTCCGCCAAATCTTTCTCAGCCGTTGTCAGGTCGGTTGCATAATCGTGCACTTTTCGTCTTAGGTTGCTCATGATCTTTTCATCCCTCTCACTCCTCACAGGAATTTCAATGGCTATCCTCATTTCCTGGAGTTGGGCTCGGAGCGCCTCGTTCTCACGGGTCAACTTTTTCTTTTCACCTTCAGCTTCTTGCGCTTGTAAATCATTCTCAAATGTGAGGTTTCTCAACTTTTCTTCTAAGGAGTGAATGGTTTCTTGATATCCCTTTTCTTTTTCTCCCCAAGCCAACTGTTCTCAGATTTTATCATTAAAAGCTTGAATACGAGGCCTTTTGGCGAGCCTTTCGGGCTCGGGTTCTGGCTTGTTCATCAACGCGAGACCTTTTCTCGAACCATATAGCATAACTTGGGTCCACCTCACCTATCGCAGGATCTGGCACCTGGTATCGTCTTTCAAGTACCGGCAGCCATTCCAAATTTGTTGGATTAAAGTCTCGGGGAGTAGAGCTTCTAGATGTAGCTCAATGACTTCGACACTCAAATCTTCATCTTTGGGCACCACTTGGTACCTTCCTAGCTGTCTTAGAACTCTCTGTCGTGCATACGGTTGGACACTTCTCAAACCATCAATAATAAATAGCTTTTTGAAGCCGTCATGTGTATCACTTCCCTTACCGGAAGCCATCCCAAAGTCCATTCAATTTGACTTGCTTTTACAGATCTTAGATAGGATATCCACGCTTCAACCCCTTCTGGAGAATTGTAATCTTTTACCCTTTCCTCGTAACCTTTGATGAAATTGTTCTTGTTCGGGCCGTAACTCATGAATTTGGGGTGATCGCAGAGATGCTCAATCAACCACATTTGCAATAGAATATTGGAGCAATTGTGTGATCTTCTTTGGTAGTGAGGACTTGCACAATTCTGGCCATGCGGATATCAATTGTCAGTTCTTCATTTGGGAAGACCATAATTCCCAGAAATGCCACTATGAAAGCAAAGCGACGATGCATTTTCCATGTGTCCTTGTTTTGGTTGTTGTTTAGGCCTTTTTCATGTATTCCAAACCCATTTGAGTGTCCAAACCTGGAATAGAGGAAGTAAAAGGAACAACATCCTTTGTCTAGATTGTTTTTCCTGATTTGCTTACTGATACTCAGGAGATCAAAGAACTGGTGCACAGAGAGAGACCTCGAGAATATAAGTTGCTGATTTCTCAAGTCCCGGCTAAACCTAGAATATCCAGCTATTTCTTCCAAAGTGGGAGTAAGCTCAAAATCCGAGAAGCGAAAGACATTGTGAACGGGGTCCCAGAAAGTTACTAAGGCCTTAATTAGATCATCCCGCGGTTTGACTTTTATAATATCTGTAAGAGCACCTAGATGCTTTGTTAACCAATCCTGACCATCATTATCTAAGTCATGCTACCACATTTGAAGCTGTAATGGAGCCTGCTCTACAAACATTATTGGGGGGTTCTGGATAGTGTTCATTTTGTACCTGTGCATGGTTAGGGTTAGGGTTGACTCCAATTCAAAAGACAAACCAATGGACGCTTTTTGAAAATCAACCTTTCAATTTTCTAAGGAAAAATCAAAGGGAGGGTGGCTATTTCCGCGAATATTAGCTGTAAAGCAAAAGTGGCTATTTTTTGCAACAATGACCCCTTCACACTTTCAAATAAAGTTTGAGGCCGGAAAAAGGGCACTTTATGGGAAAAAGTGATGCCCTATTGAAAAACATATATGTTCTTGCGAGAGTAGCCCTTCGACAATTTTGGAGATGTTCTAAGGCTATTCCGGCAAAAACGACTCGGGACGCAACCGAAGCTGGGTTGGTTTACTCATTTGACCAAAACATCGGACACATTTATTATTTTGGTTATTTTTGCAAAAATGAGGCCGAACACTATGTAGGTCGCCTACGTATCTCATATCTGGTGGGAATCAGACCTGCGTAGTTCGGTCAGTTTTGACACAATAGGAAAACATGAGTTTTGAAAATATTTGCTCATTTTGAAATGTCTTTTCTTTTTCACCTTTTTTTTTTCGAAACTTCGGCAGAGTTTCAGGATTTTTCAAATACTTGAGTTTTTCAGAACCGGGTGAATTTTCTCTTTCCTACCCCACTCTTTGTTTTTTTCTTGATTTTCTTTCTCTATTCTAGAAGCCGATCAACATGCAAGCCGAAACAAATAAATGCACAAATAGCACATAGGATGCATTAGGATGGTCTTTTATTCTGAGTACACCTGTCCTACTAGGGATCCAGCATGAGGCTATGTTATTCTAAGTTTAAAATCCTTGGGGGAATTGTCTTAGACCTGGCTTACCCAAGCGGATAGCTCAAGCCGAGGTGGAGGCAATGTACCGGGAGCACGAAAGTCTACCCGGCCTAGTTGCTGATTCAGCCTCGTTCTATTTGGTATGACCTCTAACAGAAAAGTGGGCCACGCATACGTGTGCACCGTAGTTTCAGAAGACTCAGAAGGGAGGCGTAAGAAGACAGTTTAGACAATTCAAATAATATCAAAGCAGTAAATGAGAGGCAATTAGCACATTAGGCCCACAAACACAGTAATATCAACAATCAAAAAAGCCAAGTGTAGATCACATTACAAGCTCGAATTCTGAACCCAGAACCAGAGATTCTGGGTTCGATCCCCAGCAGAGTCACCAGATCTGTCACACCTCCTTTTTCCCGATGAATAGGGGAGTTTTTCCAATTAAGTGACATTATTCGAAATGGGATTATTTATTTAATTCAAAGTCGCCACTTGGAATAATATATGAAGGTGTCCCAAGTCGCCAATTTATTTTAAATCCCATATCGAGGAAATTGACTCTGTTTAAAGTTTGCGAAACACAGAAGACGGGGTAAAGAATTTTGTTAACCCGGGAGAAGGTGTTCGGTATTCCCGGATTTCGTGGTTTAGCATGGTCGCTTTGATCATATTACTTATTTTTAGAACCTATGTACGTTTACCTTTTTACCGCTTTTAATTATAGCGTTTTATGAATTTATCTTTGAAACGAATCACATGTGCATAAATCCGTTTTATTTGGGGCGCTAAAATCATGTCACGCGTACATGTACACAATTAATCACGCTTTATTAATTATTAAAATTATTCGGCTAAAGTTGCATTTGATTTATTTTTGGAAATCATGACTGTGTCACTCGAACGTGTACACAATCACGACAATAGATTTTAAAGAGCGCCTAAAGCATTCTACGATGTTCATGAATGGATTAATTTTCCAAAGATCTGAGGTTTGTTTGTAAAGGATCAAATGTTGTGAAGTTTAAATATTCTAACAGGGAGGAATTAAAGAAGTTAGTCAAAAAATAAACTTCTCAAATTTGGAGTAGTGGTTGTTTTGCAGAACATTGAAAAGTGCGGACTTCCATTACCTAGGACCTACTGAAAGTGAATATTTTTGGGGAGCTTCAGTAAACAGAAAAGAAACGCAGCAGCAATATTTTTAAGAGATTAAACCAAGGAGTTTTCATGATTCAAATAATCCTAGGCTTGTCGTAACCCATAGGAAATTACATGCATTATATAGATACATTCAGCACTTTGTTCAACTAAATGACTGAACATGATAAATATTTGTCAATTCTTACCATAGACATACCAAGAATAAGTTTGGAAACTAACAATTAAGTAGAAACAATTAAGGGCGATTTATACATAGTTCTAAACATTAAGATATAAAAACCATATTATTGGACTAACTCGTTGCATTTAATTCCATATTTGAAGCAGTAGCATTAGCTTGAACTAAATTAACTGAATAGTGCACTCATGAATCAAGATATACTACTCAATGGAAGAAGTTTCACTTAGTTACAAACTGATACAAGAAAAATTACCAAAACTAGAAACAATGCTATAGCATTGTAATTAATTAATCCTCATATCATTACAAAACGATTTCCACAACCCAGCAGCTTCTACAATAACGTAAGGGCAGCTGATTGACTCAAATGGCTTCAGTGATCTTTAAAATATGTCACTCTAGACCTTCAATACAAGTAGGTTTAGATGAAATTCGAACCACCATCATGGACTCATAAAGAAAAACACTAAATAAACTTTCTAAATTATTCAAATTCATCAATAGCAACTCAAACTTTAACAACAAAGACAAAAAAAAAAAAAAAAAACAAAAACAGAATCGATTTTCCATGACTATTTTACTACTTAGGTTTCTAGCATGAATAGGCATTTATCACACCAAATATGTCAAACTACACTCAAATTTGCAGTCGAATCATAAAGGAACAAACAACATACATACAAGCTAAAGATAATAGAGATTTCATAACAATACAACCTCTTTACATCAATTACATGGCTTAAGATCAGAACATGTACCTTGAACTACAGTAATGGAACTTAGAATGGCCAAATAAAAGCTAAAAGGGAGAATAAGCTCAACAATACTCAAGAATCAGCAACGAGTAAATAGAAAACGGTAGTAGAAAGCCCCAGAATGAACTTCAACTTTAGTTCGAAATTAACTTGAGAACATAAAGAATTGATGAAGACAAATCAGAACTTCTGAAATCTATGTATATCTAAGAATGCAGATATTCTGGGTGTTTTTCTTCTAAAATGCAAGGATTAATGTGTTTTTCTTGAAGGAAAGAGTGCAGGGATGTGTGTGTGTTTTCTGCAGCAATTGGTCTATCATGTCATTCGCCCGTCACGTGTTGCCATTACAGTCATAAATACTCAAAGTAAGCTCTTGGCTCTCCCCTACCTTTAAAGGGGCTTACGAACGAGCGGAGTGCTTACGGCCGTGGTAGCTGCGAGCCTCTTGGGTCTTGCTCTCTCGTCTTTTTTTCCTCCACCTTCTTCTTCTAATTGACCCTTTCTTTTATGCTACGCCTGTCCTATATGGGGGAAAAGGGGAAGGAACATAAGGGAATATGTCAGCTGAATTTTAGGGTAGAACGGATCTGTTTATAACCAATTTTTGGGACAACTGTCATTTTTCAGATGTTTATCTGATTTTCAACATCTTTTTCTTAAGAAATTTGGACAGTTGTCCCCTTTTTCCAGCTACTCTTTTTCTAGAAACATCTCAAAGACCCCCAAATTTCTTTATTTCAACTAACTCTATAATAGGACAATCATGCAAATCCAAAAATCAAAACAAAACCAATACGTAATTTTAACAAATAAACTGTTTCACTGTCCAAACTAATGTAAGATCAATTAACCTAATATTATGCATTTAAACTAACTACTGCATAATTACACTTCTTAATAAAACCCGAAATTAATTAAGCTCAAAACCCTAATTAAGACAGTGCATCTTGAAGAACACTGAAAAAGCGAAAACGTAGCTTGGTCGAAGGAAGAAAAAGAAGAATAAAAAAAAAATAAAGGGAAAGGAATTACCTACTAATCTCAGACAAAGAAATCTCCGAAGGGTATGACGATCTTAACCAACTCCGATGTTTCGAAACGAGCCGAAATTAGCATCGTTCAATTATTCTCGTTGAGAACAATTATACAATGCGAACTTCGGACCGAATCAAGTCTTGAAAACATTGAAAAATCGAACAAGGAAGATTAGGATTTCTGGGGTTTTTGGATTTGAAATTCAGGGAGTTCTAGTAGTTTTCTGGGGAAATTGATGAGGGATTAGGATTTAGGAAGGGGGATTGTGTGGTACAAGTTTGATTGTGGACGGGCCGCCGCCGTGGGCAATTTTCGGCGACGGCGGAAGGTGTAGGGTCGGAGAGGTGAGAGGTGATTGGTCTTTGAGAGAATGAGAGATGGTTTGGGGTTGGGGGTATGGATCAGACACACTTAAGGGAAGGGGAGGGTTAGTTCTAGGCCATAGGACCATATTAAACAAATGGTCATGATTGAACGTTACCAAAATTGCGTAATTTTGGCTATTAAAGGGCATGGACCAGACTGGGAGTTGGTGGGGATAGAGCTGGGCGAGATTGGATTTGGGCTTCACATTAAGTTGGCCCAAACGAAGTTGAAAGACCAAATAGCCTACTTCTTTGCTTTTCTTTGTTTTTCCTTTAATTTTAAATCCTAACTTAAATCTAATTTGAAAATTTAAACCTACTTAACTATTTTATTACATTTATAATTAAATAACTTAACACTAATGAAAGAAAATTATTAATTTAAAACTAAAAGCTAAAAATGAAAAAATGACCATTGTTTTTTTGTGATCTTTATTTAATAATGCATTTAATTAATGTAATTAAATTCTAAATGCAATTAAGATCTAAAATGCCATGTCATGAAGAATTGAATATTTTTATGGTGTTTTCTATGATTTTAAGATATTAAATATGCACCAAAATTCAACTAAATGCAAAAAAACAATTAAAAAAGAATTCCTAAAATTCTATAAAAATCAAAAACAATTAGAAAAATTTATTTATTTTTTGTGAATTTTGTAGGAGTAATTTTCGTAGGGCAAATATTACGTGCTCACAACACTGTGGAGTAAGCTGAACATAGATCAAATCTGGTGAAACCAAATAAAGGAAAATAAGTGACAACGCAATAAGAACAACCGCTTTCACACCAGGTTTATCCAAGAAATTCCACGAGCTACCAAACCTCAAAATTACAAATCAGGGGTCCCGATTCATGAACCCTAATCACTTGGCATCTTGTGTCCACATTACAATTCATAATAGCACTGCCCAAGGAATGACAATATCTAATATGCACATGGACCACTCACGTGCCAAAAATTAATAATGACTCATGACTGCACAGACAACTCTCGTGCCAACAGGATAACTCTCACACATAAGACAAGTACACGGGGGTACATGTAAATGGTCAAAACATCAGGATTCATCTTCTTAGACCAATATGGGTGATTTATCTACGTATATTCTTGTGCAAGTGTTCTACCACAATTCAAGTCAGCAACTAAGAGTAGAGACAAGGAATGGCACATAAAAAACGATCAACACAAAATATACAGTGTAATAAAGTTAGCAATGAAATTGAAACAACGAGTAGTACCACAAGATTAGCTACACAGAACTAAGTAAATTATGCAACATGGAGAAAGACAATTAGTAGGATACTAAGGAAACAACAATCAAAGATAAGTACAAAAGAATGGAGGAAATGTCAACAAGAGTCACTACCGAGGTACTGCCTCGTAGTCTCAAATCATAAAATAAATCACGATCTTTCCTTATATCACCGCGGGAGCTTTGACATTTAGTTTTAAAAATTATTTTTTCCGTAATAGCATCCCGCGTTTTAGCCCACCTTATCACGCCGCATGGATTCTAGTAGTTCCCCTACTAGCCACACGTATCAAGCACACCTTATCTCACCGCATGCATTTCAACACCCAGAACTTATACCACCGCATGCGTACCAATAATAACATCAGCACAGTAGAAAACCTCATGCAAACATCATAACAACAGCACGGCAGAAACCTCGTGCAAACATCATAACAACAGCATGGCAGAAACCTCGTACAAGCGTCATAACAACAGCACGGCAGAAACCTCGTGCAAACGTCATAACAATCCTCTCAACAATAACATGTGTGCCAAAACGTAACAACTCAACAAAATGACTTTCACAATTTTGTGCCCATATACCACAATATTTCCTCAAAATAGTTTTAATAGCACAACCACGCATCACCATCTGCTCAACAACACTGAATACAACAGCAACAACACCAATAATACGAGGATACAACAAGTAAATCAACTCAGAAACTTCAGAATACAAGAAAACGGTAGAACGAGCTCACAAAGGAAGACACAACAGAGAATAATGGTCTCAAGAAGAATAGTTCAACAAGGAAGAGATAATCTGTAGCAAGGATTCAACAAAAGTACAATTCGACGATAAGAGAGATAACATGAATCAATGATTCTAACTAAGGATAAGTCAACAATGAAAAGGGATAACAAAGCTTCATTAAGGTTGAGCAACTACGGAAGAGATACAACAAGTTAAATTAAGGATAAGCAAATACTAAAAAGATAATAATAACTTCAATTAAGGATAGACAATTACGTAAAAGATAGCATGGCAATAAAAAAGGCAACAACTTCAATTAAGGCACATACAAATTTAATCGGCAATAAGGGTATAACATGAAGCAATTAATTCCAAATAAGATATGTAAGAGTGAATTTAGTAAATGAAAATTTTAACATGGCAAAACAACTTCATATCTAATGAGCTTAAGAACCTAAGAGCCCAAAATGGTCAAATTTTTACAAATAAGCCCAAGCACGTACTCGTCACCTCATGTACACGGTCTTCACATGACATATTTAGCACAAATATTCAAATCCTAAGGGGTAGTTCCCCCATAAAAAGTTAGGCAAGACTTACCTCAAAGAAGCTAGACCGATACTCTAAAATGACCTTCTCAAGTGAAACAACCTCCGGACTGCTCAAATCTAGCCAAAATAACTTCAAATCATAAATAAAACTCATAGAAAATAATTCCGGTTAATAAAGCTTCAATCTTTAACAAAAACTAAAAAGTCAACCCAAATGTCAACCCCTAGGCCCGCACCTCGTAACCTGATAAAATTCATAAAATCCGATACGAGTTCAACCATACCAAAATTATCAATTTCCGACATCAGTTCGTCCTTCAAATCATCATTTTACATTTTTGAAAGTTTTTCTCAAAATTCTCATTTTTTCCAACTCAAACCACTAATCAAATGATAAAAATAAGATGGAATAATGAAATACGATAAATTTTGGATAAAGAACACTTATCCCAATCGAACACGTGAAGAACCTCTCAAAAATCACCCAAATCCAAAGTCTATTACTCAAAATATGAAGAAATAGCCAAACCCTCGACTTATATGATTCTGACCAGGTATAATCGCACCTGTGACATGATTAGCTGCTTCAGCGGCATCCCTCTTGCAACAAAAGAACCGCGCCTGCGAAACCCACTGACCAGCTGCCCTCTCGCACCTACGGACATTCTTCTGCTTCTGCGCAACCGCAGGTGCGCATGCCAAAATTGCTTCTGCGCTCCAGCTCGCCTCTACGTCCAATATTTCGCTTCTGCGGAACCGCAGATGCGCACCAATTTCCGCATCTGCGAAGAGTGCCAAGCCCAACCTTTCTCGCTTCTGCGCCTTCATCTTCGCACCTGACCAGTGGTCCGCAGGTGCGTTCACACCAAAATTCAGTCCAGACCAGCCTCACCCAAAAATGCTCCAATTGATTCGAAGCTCGTCCGAAACTCACCCGAGCCCCCCTCCCCCCCGCACCCCATCCTTACATACCAACAAGTCCTATAACATAACACGGACCTACTCGAGGCCTCAATTCACATCAAACAACGTTGAAACTACGAATCGCATCACGAATCAAACTTATAAATTTCCAAATCTTTCAACTTTCAAAACTCGTGCCGAAACATACTAAATCAACCCGGAATGGCGTCAAATTTTGCATGCAAGCCCCAGTTGACATAAGGGAGCTAATCCAACTCTCGGAATCGCATTTTGACCCTGATACCACTAAAGTCAACTCTTGGTCAAACACGTCAACCTTCCAGAACTTCAACTTTCCAATCTTCGCCGAAATGCTTCAATTTACTCTACGGACCTCCAAATCCAAATCTGGACACACGCCTAAGTCCAAAATCGCTATACGAAGCTATTGGAATCATCAAAACGTCATTTAGGAGTCGTCTATACAAAAGTCAAAACTCCGGTCAATTCTTACCGCTTAACTTCTAAAACAAGAATCCTTCTTCCAAATTGACCCCAAATCATCGGAAAATCGAACTCCACCACACACGCAAGACATAACACATAATACAAAGCTGATAGAGACCTTAAGCCGTCGAACGGGACGCTAATTCCCAAAACGACCTGCCGTTACAGTAATTTTAAGACTTTACTATATACAGATATTTACATCCACAAAAGCTTTTAATACATTAACCGGCCTGGCAATTCAAGGAACAAAGTAAGAAATTAAAGGGGATCCTTAAGGGAAGGACTGATCCTTTATATATTAACTATTCTGTTATTGGAAGGTAGTGGGAAAGGAATGATCATACAGTATGTTGTACATATACTTATTTAATAATGGTTAATTGATATGTATATTTCACCTAAAAGAAATTACTTAAACATATAAGTTTGTATAGTTTTGTGTAAAAAAAAACGAATAAGTAGTTTTTACCTCGCCACAAACTGCCTAAGATAAATTGTGCAAAAATCAATGCACGAACCTTCAATGTCATAGACCATGAAAGCTATAGCACAAAACCCAGGGTTAAACCCTACGTTATTTATAACTTTATTTTGATTCCTAAGAAAACTTCAAAAGGAGTTTTACGTCTACTTCTTTGTTTTATTTCGAAGTCGCACTTTCAAAAACATTTATAGATATGCCAAAATTTTAATAACATATTTATTTACCTTCATAAATATAACAATTTATTGTACAAGTTTGAGCTTGACAAACATCTGTTTGACCTATATCAAAAACTAAACTCTACTTGTCTAATTAATTCAACCAACGCTAAAATATTTTTTGTAATAAAGTAATAATTGCCAACAAAAACAACATAAGAGAGCTATAACCAAATTAACAAAAACAATAATTTCAACATAAGAGAGCTATAACCAAAATAAAATAATAATTTCAACACACGCCTATGGCCGCCGCCCCTACTAGCTTTTGGATGGGATTTTTCCGTGTATATATAAAATTATAAACTTATTTATCTGTTTTTAGTTAGGTTTTTTGTATTTTAGATATAGCTATACGTTTATTTGCAAGATATATATAATCCAGTCCAATTGAAGTAAGTTCTTCTTCCTCCTTTGATCAAGGACTGAGTATCCTATTAAATTCGCGCGAAATCTTCACCAAATCGTTCGAAAATTAAGATATTAGCTGTTTAAAGTATTTTCAAGTGTTTGCCACAACATCCTATGGAAAATCAAGTCCAATTTTATAAACACGATTTTTTAACTCGAAGCTTTGAAGCTTTGTTTACTGACGGACCTACTAAGTTTTCAATACCACTTTCCAAGCGTATCTGATCTACCCTGCTAAACTCCCAGTTGCAGAGGTGGTTAAAAAAGGGCAAAACACACTAAAGAGTTAATAATGTCGAAATATCAACAACTAGAACCAACACCGTTGTTATCTAGTCAGACTGATCTCCACGTGGTTCCTTTAATAAAAGGACTTAGCATTTTATTTCTGATCGTCTAATTTGGGGTTGGCATGAGTAGCAAAGGCAATCTACATAATAATAGAGCTTGCCAGCTAAATGACACATATCCAGACGAAGTTCAGTAAATAAAGGTGAAATGTGGTTGATAGGTAAGATGAATCCCGAAATAAAAGAAAATTATTCAGTACGATGGCATAACCTCATCATGGGGACAATGACCGGTAGGACTAATCTCATAATATGGATCTTCAGGCAATTGTCGTTTCACCCCTATTTTTTTATTATAACTGCTACAGTAAAAATTAACTTCAAGCTTCTCATTTCAAACACATTAATTTGCATCTAAAATATACCATTTGCATATAATTTGGATACAAAATTATTGATGCATACAACTTATATATAATTTGCATACAAATTGGCTGAAGAAAGTAATATTTATGTTAAGGGAAACGAAACTACTTACACACTTAATTTTTTTTATATGAAAATTGACATCAGAACTGTTAATCCTTTGCATAAGGTCATGCCTCATGACATCAGGATTAGCATGAGGTCATTTTATCATTCTGACTTGCCTCAAATTTCTACAAGAAAATTACTCCAATTCCTTCTTATGCAAAAAATAGTTTCTAGAATTCCATCATTGAAAGTTGATTGAGCTGGTGTTGCATGAGTCTGTAGTTGATCCTTTATTTTTCTGCAAAAATGGTCTTGTTGTTTCCTTATAGTTAATATTTGATAGGTGAGAAGATAATATGTAATTATCTTTTTACCTATCATCAAAAACAGTACAAATTATCTTCTCTCGACAATTTTGTAGTTGTACAAATGACACAGTTAACGATGTGCGGTGCTGGCTAGCGACAGAGGTGATTATTAGTGGTGGTATGAGATGGTTATGCAAGTAGTGACGTGTGAAGGTGTTGGTAGTTTGTGGTTAGTGGTTAGTGGTAGAGGTGTGTTTACCCTTAAAATCGGATAATAATTGAATTTATAAGTGGTTTTAAGGATATGTAGATTAATTTGACACAAAACGATAGATTGAACTATAATTAAAGCAAACAATAATAAAGTAAATTCATACCGTGTGACTTGAACAGTTATAGCCTTGAGAAATAGACCTCACTCTGACTGGATATGATCCAAATAATGTTATATACGGAAGAACAGTAGCTGATAGAAAGAAAATAATATTATAAGGCCTTCAGGATGCGTGTCACAATGTATTTTATAAATAATCAGACCCCCTTTATATAGGAGGAGAGTCCTACTTTAAGTACAACTTTATATAAGGTAAAACATGTCATGATTGGTAATTAAGCGGTTCCATTGATACGTGCCGAAATTCCCGCCCTGATGCGCAACCAATTACGGATATTTCAGTCTTCCGTTATTTTGGTTCGATGATGTTCTCTCGAGCTAATTCAGAGTCGGAGTCAATTTCAGAGTCACGGACTCGGCAATCTTTGAAGGTGCATGTTCTAACCTCGTATCTAGGTTTGATGGAATCCAGGGTGGATCTTCAACCCATTATGTTTCACCCTCGGTTTGCCATGCACTAGGCAAGCTCGATTTCCACCGTATACAGATAGTCCCCTCGTTTTTTGGAGAGTAAATGATGAGAAACGATATGAGCTTCGAATTCTCACTATACGAGCTTTCGATTTCCACTTTGATAAATGACAACAAATTCATGACGTAAGTGATAAGAATAGTTGAAACGTCCAGTGGGTCTAATCTTCAAGACATTAAATGTGCGTCAGTTAACGGTCTGCCGCTTCAAGATATGAACCGCTGTTTGAGAAAACTATAAATACCCATTTTCATCCATTTATTAGAACTTTTACATTCAAACATTTGCACTTATGTTTTCAAGAAAACTTCATCACTCTCATCTAAAAACTTCTTCCCTTTTGGTTTTCTGAAAGCTTTCACAAGTTATATACTAATTAGGCCTCCTCTTTCATCAGCTCCTTCTTTTCTCCTCTATTCAGAAGCAATGGCAAAGACTTCAAAATCTGTTTCTCAAAGAGAAAACCCTTCTTCCTCGAGACCGACTGAAAACATTTCATTTGTTGCCACTGAGGAGCCGACACTAGAGCCCCCTCTATATGTGTTCATCCCTGCAGAGTGCCCAACCGGAGCTGATTTCAAAGTTGAGAAAACTTCCTCGGTACCAGGTCGGTGCGAGCTGGGCTGGAGATAAATATGTTCGATCTCCGATAATATCCTCGAGAAAGTCAAGGACGACTGCAACTGGGTTGATAAGCTTGTAGTGGTCCCTACGCCCGAGGAATTGATCACCACCCACATGGAGGGTTTTTTTAAGTGTTTACACTTACCCTTTCACGCTGGGTCCTTTAGATCCAGTTCTAATAGTCTTTTGCAAAAGGTACGAGGTGACTCTCGGGCAAATTCATCCTTCGTTTTGGAGGATTGTAATTCTTCTTCGCTTCTTCGTGAGCAAACTCGAGGGATGTCCCTTTAACACCGATCACCTTATGCGCCTGCATAGTCCCCGACTCTAGTGAGAAGGGCTAATAAAATTTTCCCGTCGGGCCAGCAAGGCCCTATTCTCGAGCATGGACGAGGATCGGAACTGAGGCTGGTTGGGCCGATTCGTTCAAGTGAAGACCTTGGACTTAATGTCACCCGAGTATATGCCATTTCCCGAGAAATGGAACATGAAGCGTAAATACAACATTGCCTTTAATGTTCTGTTCATTCTTTTTCTTTTGCCCTCTATTCTCATCGACTCCCTGTGATGCAGCTGTTGCTCGGATGCCATATGCAGTACCTCGAATCAAGGAGTTGGTTAAGGGCATCGTGTCATAAAAACCCTACTTTGAGCGCGTGGCGCAAACTTTTGAAGGGCCGGTGGGAGGCCAGTTCTCATGGTTAGATTTTTCATCTAAGTTACGTTTGATCTTATTTTTACACCGTCGATTTCTAACTTGTTTCACTTTCCTTTTGCAGGTTTATCAAAAGATGTTGAGATGAGGCCTCCGTCTGGTGATAACAAGGTATCCGAAGCCCAAACCAGGAAGCTGGCTTACCCCATGGAGGAAGATTCCGAGGGGTCTGAAGATTCGGGCAAGCTCAAACATAGCGGAGACCCCGAAGGTGATGACGTAACCCGGAGCTAGATCTCAGTCGAAGCCAGTTGTTCTCGGGCAGTTTCCTTTTCCGAGGTCAGGCGGTCCATATTTTTCTTCCATTCTTCGGCCTCAGCTTGCACCGTGTCTACTTTGGCCTGGGGCTGCTCAATCTGGTCAAGTCTCTTTGAACCTGCGAGTTCGGGTCATTAGCCACTGTGTCTGAATCGTCGTCACTAAGTTCAAATACTCTTCTTACCTGCTCGACCAGGTTGGCATGCTTCTTTCGAGCCGCTTCTAACTCGGCTTGGAACTTGTCACTAAGGAGCTTGTAAGCATCCCTCTTCTCGGTAAGCTCCCGAATCTCGACCTCATGTTGGTTCAACTCTTCTCGATATCAGAGAAAAGTTTCGTGGTGAAGCATCGATGCTTGCAAACACAAAGAAGAATGTAATGATTGTTCACGATTTAATCTAAATACATTACAAAAAGGCTTTTGAAGTTACCCAATTCAATGCCTGTTTAGCTTCGTCGAAAAGACGAGAGGCCTCCACCTCGTCCATTTTGGCCCGATCCTATTCGGTCACCAAGCATCGGAGATAGCTGGCAATCCCCATGGGGGCGGAGATAACTCGGGCATCCTCCGGTACGGATATGAAGATTGACCGCTTCAGGCCAGGATCTGCGCTCGGGGCTGGGAACCCGTCTACCAATATCGGATTCGGAGAAGATCCGTTGACTCCCGAAGACGACATCTTCTTTGGCATCGATAAATCACCTAACCCGGTGACACCCTCCGAGATGGTATAATCCATACCATCAAAGAAGTTGTTGAAGGAATCAGTCACCCCTTGAGGCCCCTCGCTTGCGCGCCCTTTCAGCATTTGGGATTCGTTTATCATCGATTCGGTGAATAATGGTGACCCAGAAAGATCTATCACCCCAAGGATTTCCTTCAGTATATTATCATCTGCCCAAGAAGCACTAGCCTTGGCCTCTCTGTCGACCTCCTTAGCTCTAGGAAAAACGGGCTCGACCCTCTCAAGTTCGGAGGCCTTGGCCACTGCCTCTCCATCGGCCTCCCTAGTTTCAGGCAGCTCGGTACCACTCCTCACGCTGGTCATCAACTCAGAGTCTTCTTCTTCTTCTTCTTTAGACTCATCCCTCAACTGATGGAGCGAGTCCAATGGGAGTTCTCGGGCACTAGTATTTTCTTTAGATTTCCCCATCAATCGCCTCCTGGTTTTCTTCTTCTCGGTGCCCCAAGAGCTCGAAGCTTTTATTCTTTTCTTCTCTTTATCTTGCTTTAGAGCTGGGGGCTCGATGAATATGTCGTCATCACCAAATGGAGGCCTCATCTCAACATCTTTTGATAAACCTGCAAAGGAAAGTGAAACAAGTTAGAAATCGACGGTGTAAAAGTAAGATCGAATGTAACTTAGAGGAAAAATCTCACCATGAGAACAAGCCTCCCACCGGCCCTTCGAAAGTTCGCGCCACGCGTGTTCAGAGTTGGGTTTTTGCGACACGATGCCCTCAACCCACTCCTTGAGTCGAGGTACTGCATCCAGCATCTGAACAACAACTGCATCACAAGGAGTCAATAAGAATAAGAGCAAAAGAAAATTAATGAACAGAACATTAAAGCCAAAGTTGTACTTACGCTTTATGTTCCATTTCTCGATAAATGGCATGTACTCGACCGAGATTAAGTCCGAGGTCTTCACTTGAACGAGTCGGCCCAACTAACCTCGGTCCCGATCCTCGTTGATGCTCGAGAATAGGGCCTTGCTGGCCCGACGGGCAAGTTTTATTAGTCCCCTCGGTAGAGCCAAGGACTATACAAGCGCATAAGGTGATCGATGGTAAAGGGACATCCCTCGAGTTTTCTCACGAAGAAGCGAAGAAGAATTACAATCCTCGAAAATTAAGGATGAATCTGCTAGAGAATCACTTTGTACCTTTTGCAAAAGACTATAAGAACTGGATCTAAAGGATCCAGCGTGAAAGGGTAAGTGTAAACACTTAAAAAACCCTCCACGTGGGTGGTGATCGATTCCTTGGGGGTAGGGACCACTACAAGCTTATCAACCCAGTTGCAGTCATCCTTGACTTTCTCGAGGATATTATCGGAGATCGAACATATTTATCTCGAGACCAGCTCGCACCAACCTGGTACCGAGGAAGTTTTCTCAACTTTGAAATCGGCTCCGGTTGGGCACCCTGCAGGGATGAACACATATAGAGGGGGCTCTAGTGTCGGCTGCTCAGTGGCAACAAATGAAATGTTTTCAGTCGGTCTCGAGGAAGAAGGGTTTTCTTTTTGAGGAACAGATTTTGAAGTCTTTGCCATTGCTTCTGAATAGAGGAGAAAAGAAGGCGCTGATGAAAGAGGAGGCGTAATTAGTATATAACTTGTGAAAGCTTTCAGAAAACCAAAAGGGAAGAAGTTTTTAGATGAGAGTGATGAAGTTTTTTTCAAAAACACAAGTGCAAATGTTTGAATGTAAAAGTTCTAATAAATGGATGAAAATGGGTATTTATAGTTTTCTCAAACAACAGTTCATATCTTGAAGCGGCAGATCGTTAACTAACGCACATTTAATGTCTTGAAGATTGGACCCACTGGACGTTTCAACTATTCTTATCACTTATGTCATGAATTTGTTGTCATTTATCAGAGTGGGAACCGGAAGCTCATATAGTGAGAATCCGAAGCTCATATTATTTCTCGTCATTTACTCTCCGAAAAATGAAGGGACTATCTATATACAGTGGAAATCGAGCTCGCCTAGTGCATGGCAGACCGAGGGCGAAACATAATGGGTTGAAGATTGACCCTGGATTCCATCAAACCTAGGTACGGGGTTAGAACATGCGCCTTCAAAGAATGCCGAGTCTGTGACCCTGGAAATGATTCCGACTCCGAATTAGCTCGAGAGAACATCATCGAACTAAAATAACGGAAGGCCAAAATATCCGTAACTGCTCCCGCATCACGGCGGGAATCTCGGCATGTATCAATGGAACCACTTAATTAGAGAATCGTGAGATTTTTTACCTTATATAGAGTTATACCTAAAGTAGGACTTCCCTCATATATAAAAGGGGTCTGATTATTTGTAAAACACATTGTGACACATATCCTAAAGGCCTTATAATATTATTTTCTTTCTACCAGTTTATGTTCATACGTATGTGGCTTTGTTTGGATTATATTAAGTTCGAGTGAGGTCTATTTCTCAAGGCTATAACTGTTCAAGTCACACGGTTTGAATTTACTTTATTATTTTTTGCTTTACTTATAGTTCAATATATCATTTTGTGTTAAATTAATATTAAGTATCCTAAAAATCACTTATAAATTCAATTGTTATCCGATTTTGAGGGTAAACAGTTTGGAGGGGGTAGGGACCAAGCAAAAAAGTCTTCGTTAGTTATAAGAAATTGAATGAGTTTTACCCTGAGCTCGGAGCTTAGCCCCGTGCTCCAGTATACCTTTCGATCAAGCAAGTTTTCTCACAATATGACTTGTTCCTATTCCTCGACTGTTGATTTAATGGCGTCAAAATCATCAGGGGCTATAAAAGATTTGGGAATCCCATAATCATCATCCTAGACTTCCCCTTGTTTGTCCGAATCTGCCGAAGTGGTATTAGTGATTGCTATTTTGCCCCGTTATTGACCACATGGTTTGGGCCCTTCGATGTTGAAATTGTAGATGCTGGTGTCACCACTTCAACCGCGAACATTTCTTTTGTAGCGGGTTGTTCCTCGTAGACTGTTTTAACTCTGTCAGGTGTCGGGAATTTCAATGCATGGTGCAACATCGAAGGCACCGCCCTCATGTTGTGGATCCATGGCCTTCCCAATAGAGCATTGTATCTCATGTACCCTTCGATCACATAAAATTTGGTCTCCTGGATGGTCACGGCGGTGTTTACTGGTAATGTTATTTCGCCTTTAGTGGTCTCACAAGCCATGTTGAATCCGTTTAGAACTCAAACTACAGGCACGACTTGGTCTTGCAAACTGAGCTGTTCCACGACCCTTGATCGAATGATGTTGGCCGAGCTACCTGGATCAATTAACACACGTTTAACCGAATTTTATTTATGAGTACAAATATTACCAGTGCATCATTGTGGGGTTGCATGATCCCTTCCGTATCTTCATCGTTGAAAGATAAAGTTTCTTCTGATATGTAGTCCCGAGTTCATTTCTCCCTAGTGATAGATACTTTGGTGCGTTTCAACATCGGCCCCTGTGGGATATTAACTCCTCTAATGATCATGTTAATCACTTGTTGAGGTTCTTCTTGTTCTGACTGTTTGTCAGAATCCCTATTCATGAAATGATTCTTGGCTCGGTTGCTCAAGAACTCCCGAAGGTGCCCATTGTTGAATAGACGAGCTACTTCCTCTCTCAACTGTCGATAATCCTCCGTTCTATGACCATGAGTGCCGTGATATATTTTGCATCTGGTTGGGATCCCTTTGGGTTGGATCGGACTGTAGGGGTCGAGGCCATTTAGTATCTTTGATGCGCCCGATAGCCGATACAATAGCGGCAACATCGACATTAAAGTTTTATTCCAATAGCCTTGGTGTGTCTTTAGACCTGTTGAGGCCATTTTTGGTCATAAGTCCCCGGCTGCTTTGACCTCGGTCGTTCCTCCTTTCGTTTCCCATGGGGTTTTTCACGGACCCACTGTTTCTCCGATCTCCGTTATATGGTTGATACCTGTGAGCACGTGATTTTTGCCGTGCCCGAAATACTCCCACATAAAAAATCAATAAATAGTTTAATTAGGTATCGGCCATTTGGTCAATTAATTAATTAATTATTGAAAACACTCAGAAAATATTGCATTTTAGGACTTATTTTTACATTTTTAGATTGAATTAATAATTAAGTGCTTTACAAAATTAAAAATCACAAAAAAAAAAATGATGATTCATTTTATACTTTATTTAATTTCTAATCTTTAATTAGTAGATCCAAGGACTAATATAATTTTTGTAAATAATTACTTTGGATTAATTTTACATTTTTAGGGGGTTAATTAAGGTTAAAAGCGAATTGGGCCACAATTTCAAAAGAAATGAGCCCAAATCAGCAGCCCATACCCCACTCTTTTCCCGTTTTAATTTGAGCCATTGATCTTAAAAGATCCAACGGCCCAAAGTTATTTACCCTAAATATAAATACTAACTTATAACCTAAAAACCCTAAAACACTTTCCCCCCCCAAACCGCCGCATCCCCTCATCTTCTTCTTCTATCTTCTGCCGATTCAACCCAAACTCGTCCAAATTCGGGCGAGTTAAAACCCTAACTCGCCCGTGGTCCCCTCCCCTTCCCCCACGTACTCCTAACCCTAACGAACTCCTGACAAAGGATATGGCACTCGAGTGGGTAATTGATTTGGGGACCATTTTTCGGATCAAATGGGAGCCGTGGATCGATTCTCAGTCGATCCACGCCCTCCATCTGTCCCGATTTTGTTTCAAAAGAGATTTGGAAGATTTTCGGTTTGGTTTTTCTTTTTCTGTTTTTTTTTTCGTTTTCATTTTTTGGGGTGGGGTTTCGGAAAAGGGTTTTGAAAAGAGGGATTATATATGCTAGAGTCTTGGGGGTATCTGGGAGGAGGAGAAAAAAAGGAAGAAGAAAAAAAAGAGAAGGAAAAACGAAAAGTGAAACAGAGGAGAAACAAAAAGCAAAACAAAGAAGGAGAAACAGAAAGCAAAAAAAAGGAAAGAAGAAAAACAATAAAAAGGAAAACTGAAAAAGAAGAAGAAAAGAACGACAAAAGGGTCGGCTATTTTTTTGGTGGCACGAGAAGTTGTGATCGTTTGCTGCTAGTCGTCGTTACGGTCTCGCATCGCGGCTTCTGATTCATCATTGTTGCTTCTTGAGAGGTTCGTTTCCTTTGTGTTTTTTTTGTCGATTAAGTATTGTCAATGTATGTTTATTTTCTCGACTTGAGATGGTAATGCATTGTTCCTGAAATCCTAGTTGATTTATTACTATTTGAGTGCACGCCTTTGCTGAAATTTG
>MCJB01026761.1:107045-172718 GCA_002018475.1 Nicotiana obtusifolia | reverse complement strand
GTTTTACTCTCGATGCTTGCTCACGCCATTTGACGGCATACTCCCGGAAGCTTTCTGAGGCTTTCTTCTTTAAATTTGCTAAGGAATTTCTGTCCGGAGCAATGTCAATATTATACTGGAACTGCCGGAAAAATCCCTGGCCAAATCGTCCCAAGTATGCCAACGGGATATTTCTTGCTCCATGTACCACTCGGAAGCAATACCGACCAAACTTTCTCCAAAGTAAGCTATGAGGAGCTCTTCTTTTTCGCCTGCTCCCCTCAGCTGATTGCAATACCTTTTGAGATGGGCGATGGGATCCCCATGTCCATCATATTTCTCAAACTTTGGGGTTTTAAAACCCAACGGTAGATGCACATGAGGGAACATACACAGGTCGGCGTACGATACACTTTTCTGTCCGCTCAAACCCTGTATGTTTTTGAGACTTTGCTCGAGACTTCTCATCTTTTTAGCAATCTCATCTTGCTCAGGAGTTTTTACAATTGTCTCTTGCCCTAAGGTAAACGCGTACCTAGGCGGCTGAGGATAAGCACTTGCAGCGAACTGGGCTGATTCTATCGGGAAAAGTTGTGCTTGATATGTAAAAGGGGAGGGATTGAAGCAAGGCCTAGGCAAGGCAGGTTGTGTCGTGGCTAAACAAGGCGGTGCAGTAAATATGTTTGAGGCCATACCAGAAATTGACACATGGGGGCGACCCTCAGGGGGTGTTCCCACAAAATTGGCAGTGATGGTGGGGTATCCCAGTGGGTAGCTTATTGGAATGTTGGTAGTTCCACTGGCCCTAGGAAAGAGTTCGGGAAATCCGGGAATGGCATTTGGTGGTTCCTTTCCGTTTGTCCAAGCGTCCCACATTTTCATCATGCGGAGACGCAATAATCTGTTTTCTTCGGCAGTTGCTGATTCTGGAACCAAGATGCCTGAGATTGGATTTTCTTCTGTAATAGGAACTGTTGGTAGTGTCATTTCTGATGTCATCGCGACACTTCCTTTTGATCTCGTGAAGTACGGGTGATGCGCCGGTACTACCACAAAACCAATCACCAACAAAACCTAAGACTCAACAGCAAACCATTAGTTTGTGGCAAATAACAAATAGGCAATCACATGTTGGGGTGTGATGCACCTAAGCAGTTAACTGTGTTTCTATATGTTTCAAAACGGTTGCCTGTTTCATCCCGGCTCTCTACTTCCCTCATTTTTTTTTTCACTCTTTTCTTTCTATCCCGTTCTCGCTCTCTTTTAATTTTTTTTTTCGTTGATCATTTTTTTTTTTTTTTGGTCTCTTTTTCTTTTCTTTTTTTTAATTACAAAAAGGAGTCATTTTGCAAACCTTTAAATAACGCGGCTACTTTTGCAAACATGGCCCTTCAGCATTTTAGAAGGGAATATTTTAGGGCTGTGCTTGCTAGGTAGCCAAAAATTGAAATAGGTAATCATTTTTGCAAAAACAGCCTTCCGGCGTCCTTTTGGAGATATTTGGCTATTTACGCAAAGATGACAATACCTAACCACTCTTTCCTTTATTTTCGAAATTTTCTAAAGTAAAATTCTTAAAAGAAGAAAGGGTATTTCTTGATATTTTTTTTTGGATTTTCTTAATATCATTTTTAAATTTTATTCGAAAGAAAACAATTTTGGGAATTTTTCAAAAGTAGAAGAAAATATTTTTGATTGAATTTTGCTTTATTTTTCAAAAGAGAAAATTTTTTATTGCCCCCAAATTCCTAATATTTTACTCATTACAAAAAATCAAGAAAGAAAGTATATTTTGATTGTTTTTTCTTTTTTTTTTTAGAAGCAAAAATGTTTTTCCTTTTTTTTTTAAATTATAATTTTTTTATTTTGCAAATATTCTAAATCTTTTATTTTATTTTATAAAAGAGTATAAGAAATTTTTGAAAATTTTTAGAACTTTTCTTTCTTTCATTCTCAAAAGACAAAGTATTTCGGATTTTAGTGTTTTTTTTTTTTTTAAACAATATTCTTTTTAAATTTCTTTTGTTTTTTATTTATTTTTTGAAAACATTTTGGCAGCATTTCGCTTTATTTTGGACACCAGGTTTTGAACATGTAACGACCCTCGATTTTATACATCGCCCCTCCATCATTTTATTTCTCGATTTTTCCAATTTTATCTAAATGGCCAATCGACACGCAAACCGAGATGAAATAATGCACAAGTAGCACGTAAATTATGCATCGGGATGGTCTTTAATTTCGAGGTCACCTGTCCTAGACGGACCCAACCCCTGTGTTGAGCCCCCTAAGTCAGATGCACATGATGCAAAAATAACGTTCCTACTTGGGATCCGGCATGAGGTCACGTTATTCTAAGTTAAAACCTGGGTAGTGGTCTAGACTGGTGAACCCGAGCGGACAACTCGAGCCTAGGAGGGAGCTACGTACAGGACACCAAAAGGCCACCCGACTTTGTAACTTGTCCGGCCTCTTTCTTATTTCAGGTAAGACACTAACATAATGGGGAGTCACGACCAGCGTGCATCTCCCCGAAGATGAGAAGAGAAAGGTTCAGAGCAGTTTTATATACAGTCCACATAATATCAAAGAGGTAAAAGCGCATTTACCACATTAGGCTCAACAAGTAATAAAATCAGATAAAAGCCGAAAAATAACAATCATTCTAAGCTCGAATTCTTGAACCCTGAACCAGAGATTCTGGGTTCGCGTCCCCAGCAGAGTCGCCAGAGCTGTCACACCTCTTTTCGTACATTCCCGGGGAGGAATATATTAAAAGAGTTTTTCCAATTAAAGTGACATTATTCGAAATGGGATTATTTAATTTATTTTTCAGAGTCGCCGCTTGAAATATTTTAATTGGTGTTCCAAGTCACCATTTTATTTGTTATCCCAAATCGAGGAAGATTTTGACTTTCCTTATGAAGTCTGCGAACCAGAAATTCTAAGTAAAGAATTCTGTTAACCCGAGGGAAGGTGTTAGGCACCCTCGGATTCCGTGGTTCTAGCACGGTCGCTTAATTATTATAATTGGCTTGTTATCTGATTTTAAAACTTATTATTAACCTATGGTGCATTTAGCCTCATTTTACTTTCCGCTTTTAAAGTTTATGAGGAATTGCAATGTCAATCAAAATATGCCACAAATCACGTCACATAAATGCACCCGTAATTTGTAACACCTTTTAATTAAACATCGGAATTTTTGATTTGGGTCACATAAATGCGCACCCGAATTTAGGAAATCAAATTAATGGACTAACACGCCTAGAACAGATTTCGTGTTTTTTAATTCTTCGAGGGCCATGAATTTAGCTAAATGGCGCACCTCGATTTTCTATGTGTTTAATTGATGAGGGCCATATGTTTGTAAATTTATTTGGTATGGCACACCCCAAATTAGTTTTTTAATATTTTAAAAATTTTAAAATCGGGCCACCTAAAAGGCACACCCGAAGGTTGGCATCGTCACTATGTCACGGAAACCGTACCCATAGCGACGACGTAGTTAACTGAATCTAAAAGTAAGTCACTAAAATTTGAGATGTTATTATTTAATTAGCCGAATTTGCATTTAATCAATCAAGAGGGCCATTAGCGCTTGATTCCGCTAATTAATGCACGACGCTAAGCAAACAGTCGACAGCAGCAATCGAACAATCCAAGCTTCAATGTTCCAACCTTTCTTTTCTGAAACTCTCCCTCCTCAAACGAACTCTCTGTATTTTAGTTCCCCTTTTTAGACGTTCAATTCTACCCTCAAACGAACTCTCTATTTCTTTTCCCTTTGTTTTTACTCTGTTCTTTTTTAGTTTTTCAGCCTAGGGAAACTTTTTTCTCTCCCCCCCAAAAATCCCCTTTTCAAAAATACAACTCCAAGTATATATAAGGCTCCTCAAACCCTCTGCCCCAAGAAACCCAAAAAAAGTAAAAGAAAAATTCTCACTTACCTCCAAAAATCGTGAATCTTTTGAAAACCCTCTTTTGAAACCTAATCGGGACAGATGGAAGGCGAGGATCAATTGAGAATTGATCCATGGTCCCCATTTGACCCGAAAGTGATCCCAAATACACCAAAACCCTCGAGTGTAAGCTTTTTTTGTCAGGGTTTGTTAGGGCTGGAGTACGTGAGGAGAAGGGGGGACCACGGACGAGTTGGGGTTTCAACTCGTCCGAGTTTGGGCGAGTTTGGTGGCGGAATCCGGCAAACAGGGTGTTGGAGAGTAGGGTGCGGCGGTGGTGTGTTTGGGCGGAGGAAAAGAGAAGATAGGTTAGGGGTTGGGTTAAGATATTTTATATGGGGGTGGGGTTAGTTCATGGCCGTCGGATCTGTGAAGATCGACGGCCCAGATCAAAAGGAGGAGAAATGGGTTAGGTCTGATTAGGGGAATTGGGCCGCCGGGGTTTGGGCTGGGGTTGACTAATTTGGGCCAATTTGATTTCCTTTAAAAAAAACTAGCTTAGTCCATTTTGCTTCTAATTAGTTCCCTTTTAAAACTCTTTAATTTAGTTTTTAGTTTTTTTTTTAGAAAAACAAAGACTTAGTAATTAAAAATCCTAGTTTTATCAAAAATGTGAAGCTAAACAAAAATTAAAATTAACACAATGCTAGATTGTATGAATCAAACATTAAAATTAGGAAAACATTAAGATGCATTATTTTTATGATTTTTCCATTTCGTAAAACAAATAGTTACTAATTCAATCCTAAAAAGCATAATATTTTTAGTATTTTTCATGACTTAATTAACTAACAACTGAGTAATTAGGAACTCAATAAAATCCTAAAAGTGACTAAAAATTAATTAAAAATTACTTATTAATTTTATAAAAGTATTTTGGGTACGGTAAAAAAATCACGTGCTCACAATTTCGTCATTTATTGTTCTCTGATTCAGCTGAAATTGCTCCTGCAAATATTACTGGCAACATTATTCAATTCCTATGTTGAATAGCACTAACTCCGAGTCATGGCAAGAGAATCTTAACATTGTTCTCAGAGTCATGGATCTCGACCTTGCATTAGGAGTTGATTCTCCGCCACCTCTTACAGATAAGAGTACCTCTAATGAAAAGAGGGAGATGGAAAGGTGGGAGAGGTCAAATCGCATGTGTATGATGATCATGAAGAAAGCCATTCCAGAAACATCCAAGGCACTATGTCCGATAAGGTTAAAACCACTAAAGAATTTATGGCCGAAATTGGAAAGGTATTTGTCAAGAGTGAAAAGGTAGATTGGTACACTACTGACAAGTCTAACTTCAATGAGGTATCAAGGTAAAGGTAACATCAGGGAGTACAATATGCAAATGTCTCATCTTGCTTCTAAGTTGAAAGCACTTAAGTTGGACCTCTCTGAGGACTTGCTAGTGCATTTGATTTTGATATCCCTTCCACCACAGTTTAGCCAGTTTAAGGTGAACTATAATTGTCAGGAAGAGACTTGGTCTCTAAATGAGTTCATCTCACACTATGTTCAGGAAGAGGATAGATTGAAGCAGGAAAAGATAGAAAGAGATCACTTAGCTGCTGTGCCTAAGGACAAAAGGAAGGACAAGAAGAGAAAGAATAAGGAAGTTGTAGATACAGCAACACAAAAGGAATAACATCAGGAACCAACTACAAATGGTTGTTTCTTTTGTAAAGCTGAAGGTCATAAGAAGAAGGATTGTACCAATTATTATGCATGGCGTGCAAAGAAAGGTGCACCTTTCAATTTTGTTTGTTCTAAGGTTAATTTGACTTTGGTACCAAGACACAAATGGTGGATAGATTCCGGTATAACAATTCACATCACTGTGTCTATGCAGGGTTGCCTAAACTATCGAAAGCCTGATGATGGTGAAAGATACATCTATGATGGTGACGGCAAGTCGGTGGAATTCGAAGCAGTTGGAAAATTTGGATTATTGTTAAGAACCAATTTTATATGAATTTGGACGAGACTTATGTTGCACCATTTCTTTGATGGGATTTCATTTTTGTTTCTGTATTAGACAATTTTGGTTATTTTTATTTATTTGAAAAAAATCAGTCTCTTTCATAATTCAAAATTGGTTGGTTCCGGTTCTTTATCAGGTTACAATAACCTATACTTACTTGATGTGATTGCTTCATTCAAGAACCTTACATGTTAACATAATTATTAATAAGAGTAAATTAACCATCCAGGAGACAGCTTCTTTGTGGTACGAGGGATTAGGTCATATCTCTAAAGGAGAATTAAGGGACTTCCGTCCAATAATATTTTCTGTCCCCTCAATTTTTCAGAATTTTTATCCTCTGCTAAGGCTACTTTTTCCAACAACATGAGAGTCTTTGAGGATGTTGAGTTTGCGAGGGAAGAGAGAGAGAGAGAGTTGAGGACTTTGTCTTTCAAGAGGAACATAATTATATTCCTCTAATTGCTATTGTCAATGCTCAAGAACATGTTTCTATACCTGACATTATTCAAGAAGTAAATTCGGATCAAAGACAATATCATTCAACCCATCCTTCAAGAAGTAGTTCCCAAAGAACAAACTCCACAACCTTAAGAATAGATTTAAATAAAGAAAATATCTATGGACTTAAGAAAGTGTCTCATTAATAGTATTATTGATTTCATCAAGTTATTGTCTCATTTGATTTCGAGATAAATATTGTTAATTATTTTGTATACCACAAGTTTAGTGGGAGTAAGTATATTTTTATTATGTGATGTATGATCAACTTTGTAAGCGTCTGCATATCTCATTTAATTTAGGGATGCCAAGCATATGTTTAAATAATTTACAAACTTATCTTTTGAAAGTAGTTTAAAGGTCAAAAGGTAATTACAAAGAACAAATATTTTATGCTCACATAAAGAAAGTCGAAAAAGTTAAAGATAATCAGGTATTCAGATATTGACTTCATTAGATGCAGATATAATATGACATACTTGGTTGATGAGCTATATAAGAAAGAGTGTTAAATAAACACTTATAGCTCTTTTCACCATGGAAGTTAATTTATAACATATTATGATAGCATCCTAGGAAGCTCAACTATATTCAAGGACAAGGATGAAGCTTTGGAAGCTCCTAGAAGGCCATTTACAAGATCTCAAGCTAAAGAGTTACAGACTAAGGTTGCTGGACTTCAATGGGGCAAATAAAGAATGAGGACGAGTTCAAGCCCAAGGGAGATGAATCGTACAAGTTTTACAATTATTTGATGGTCGAAATTGAAGTCCAAGAGGAGGAAGATTTGGTCCCGAACTCCGCCCTTGAAATCCAGCAACAGGGCACCCAGAAGAGCTCAAAATGAGCTTAAAAGAGGTCCAAACGGGGGTGTTTGAAAAGGAGCCCAATTGGAGTCCAAACCAATGGCCCAAACTAGTAGTTTTAAGGCCCAAATCTGCCCCAAAGGGATTTGGCCGCCCTTACCTAATTTTAATGACTTTTCTTATTTTTTAGCAACCACCGTACCTAATTTTAATGATGTTTTGTATCCCTTAGCAGCCACCCTACCTAATTTAAAGAACTTTTACTCCTATAAATTAGGAGTTCTTCTCATTCATTGAGGCACTTCATTATTGATTAAGAATATTATACTTTGAGCGTTCTTTTGAACCTTTGTTACTTATGTTTTGAGATTTATCTTTCAACCTTTATTAGTTCATAGTTCAAGGTAGTAAGATAACTTCTTTATTGTGATATCATTGATTACTTTGTGGTATTTGTAGAAGGCGATTAATACGAGTTATTAATTGTTGTCTCAAGTTACTCTTAAAGGGGTCAAGATCCGAATCTATTATTTTGATTTATTTTTAAGTAAAGGCGTTTGATTTCATCAATAAATCCAAACGTTGTTGTTTGGATCTTGTCAAGGCTATAGAACTTGCTTTCTTGGAAGGTCTTGAAATTCTTTCCTTGAATTTTCCCATACCCTTTATTTTCTGCACTTTAATTCTAGTTGTTCAATTCTTTATTTTTATTGCTTCCGCATTACTTCTCAAATTCTTACTCTAGTTTGGATCCACGACCTTGTTGTTATCAATTGGTATCAGAGCGACTCTATCAAGATTTCGTTCTTGATAATTCTGGGAATTTGTTGAATTCTAAGAACCAAAATAATGAGTTTAAAAAAAAAGCAAAAAACAAAAACAAATATCAGTTTAAAAAGAAAAAGAAAAAAAAAGAATTGCTTGGTCTCCAAGAACTTTCTTTTGTATCTAATTTATTTTCAAAAATTAATAAAGGAAACAAGAAGAGAGGATCCTAGATTTCAAAGATAAGAAAAAAAATTAATTTTTCTTACTCTTCTATAAATATATAATCCTTTCCTTTTTGTTCGTGTCTTGTTTCAACCGAGCCTAATAGTTTTAGAATTTGGCTTTTTCTTCATTAGTTTCCCAAAAATCTAAATTTTACTACTAAGAACTTCATACGAGTTGGGTTTTAACTATAAATCTACAAAGTATTTTGTTCAAATGTTATTTCGAGAGGAAAGAAAGGCAAAGAGATGTGAGAGCATTATAGGAAAAAAGCCAAATTTGAGAGATACCTATTTCCTTTAATCTATGTCAAGATGTCTCAAACAGGTAGTTACAGTGGAAGGAGGAGAGCTATGACTCAACAACATGAAAAGTCGAACTTATAGTATACCGAATGGAAGGAAGACAATGGTAAAGTTATTTTTCAAACAAGAGCTAAAGTGATGTCTGCAATTTATGCCCTTAGAATTGACAAAGCATTTGGCTATAACTTAATTAGCACTTATATGGTTGAAAAATTGAGCTTGCCTTGTGTTGAACATATTGAACATTACATGTTGAAAGGAGTAAAGGTAGATAAAAGAGTCTTATTAAAATTCTTTACTGGAAGGTATGAGGATGTGATTTGGTGTGATGTCATTCCCATGAATAATTTTCATATCTTGTTGGGAAGGCCATGGTATATCTATAGAAGTGCTTCATATAGTATTGAAAAAAAATAGATACTCTTGTGAGGTTAATGGGAAGAAACTCATTCTTGGACCTTTGACTCCCTCACAAATTTGTGAAGATGAAAAGATTGTTAAAGAGAATATGGAAAAATATGAGAGAGAAAAGAATGAGAGGAGTAAGGGAGTGCATGTTGACATTCCAATAGAGGAAAAAGGAGAGGTTGTCTTCAGTGAAAAGAGCGGGATGTGAAGTGAGATAAAGAGTGATCTTGAGAAAAAAGACAAGAGAGAAGGCAATGGGATAGCAAAAGTTTGTAAGGTAGAGAGAGAAAACAAGAGGGTTTGAATGAAGAAAAAGAAAAAAACTTTAGTGAGAGAAAAGAGGCTAAGGGTGAGGAGAAAGTTAGTCTTGTGATAAAAGCCAAAGAGAGTGTAAGCAAGAAAAAGTTTTCTTTACTTCCTAACCCATTAACTCTTTTGTGTATTAGTTCTTGTGATTTTGTGCAGCCACATGTTGAAAGATCTTTTGAAAGGGGAAGTGAGGTGCAAGAGATGATGGCAAAGGATCCAATTGGATTCCAACATAAATATGGAGAAATAAATTCTTGTTGGATGGTGGAAGATAAAAGCTTGGTTAAATTCTTTGTTATTGAACCTTTTGACTATTTTGATCCTTATTTACAAGTTTATGACATGGAGTTGCCTAAAAGCATTGCTAAGTTGGAGCCATTGAATAAAAGAATACAAGGTGATGATGTTCTATAGGTAAATAAGTCCAAGTATGGTATGTATAATTGGTTTGCTCGAATTCTTGGCCTTTCTAGAACATCCAAGGTATTTTTGGAGGTAATGAACTATATTCTTATTTCTTATGTTGGCGACTTTATAATTTTGGTGGATGATGATATTTCGATGCATATCAAGTCATTAACTATAATATCTAAGTTCAAGTGCAAGAGCAATTTACTGTCTTTTGAAATTCAGTATGACATAGATGATTATATATTCTAACTTGGTGCAAAGAGACATGAAATTTATGAGAAGAGGCTTGCAAATGAGTTAAATATTTCTTCTTTTCTTATTCAAGTGTCTAGTGTGTTTTCTTGTGATAAATTGCTAGAATGTGATTTTTGTTGCGAGATGGGGAGTCATTATTCAAGTCATATTCATCGTGAGCTTGTAATAGTGTTTGCTACTAGTAAAGAGGATCTGCATGATTGTTATGACGCTTGTGATCAAATACTCTTTCATGTAGAGGAATCCATGATATTTGTAATTGTAGATAGTTGGCTATATCATAAAAGTATATTCTTTGATACATGTCGTAGAGATACTTATATTAAATGGATGTGTAGTCAATCTTTTATAATTTCTTTGTCATGTATACCTATGGGCTACCTTACCGACAAGATCGAATTGCAAGTTCCATTGCATAATGCATCTAAGAGAGGTTTTTGTTGTATTAATCTAGGCACGCATAAATTTTATTGGGATGATGATGTCCATATGCTTTATAAGGGAGTATTTACACTTATTAGGATTAATTGGGTTAAATGGACACATGATCATTATCTTGTTTTATTCCTATTATTTTTTCAGATTAGTGGATGCCATTTACTAGTGCGTGTTTTCTTTTTCTTGCAAGGTCGAAATTCGAGGAAGAATTTTCTTCAAGAAGAGGGGAAAGATAGCATGCTAGGAAGCTCAACTATATTCAAGGACAAGGATGAAGTTTTGGAAGCTCCTAGAAGGCCATTTACAAGATCTCAAGCTAAAGAGTTGCAGACTAAGGTTGTTGGACTTCAATGGCAAATAAAAAAGCTTTTAATTGTAGTGGACGAGCTCAAGCCCAAGGGAGATAAATTATACAAGTTTTATACTTATTTGGTGGCACAAATTGAAGTCCAAGAGGAGGAAGATTGGGTCCCGAACTCAGCCCTTGAAATCCAGCAAAAGGGCACCCAGAAGAGCTCAAAATGAGCTTAAAAGAGGTCCAAAAGGGGGTGTTTGAAAAGGAGCCCAATTAGAGTCAAAACCAATGGTCCAAACTAGTAGTTTTAAGGCCCAAATCTGCCCCACAGGGATTTGGCCGCCCCTACCTAATTTTAATGTCTTTTCTTATTTCTTAGCAACCACCCTACCTAATTTTAAGGACTTTTACTCCTATAAATAAGAAGTTCTTCTCATTCATTAAGGCACTTCATTACTGATTAAGAATATTATACTTTGAGAGTTCTTTTGAACTTTTGTTATTTATGCTTTAAGATTTATCTTTCAACCTTTACTAGTTCATAGTTCAAGGTAGTAAGATAACTTTTTTATTGTGATATCATTGATTACTTTGTGGTATTGCTAGAAGGCGATTAACATCTCAAGTTACTCGTAAAGGGGTCAAGATCCGAATCTATTATTTTGATTTATTTTTAAGTAAAGGCATTTGGTTTCATCAATAAATCAAAATGTTGTTGCTTGGATCTTGTCAAGGCTATAGAATTTGCGTTCTTGGAAGGTCTTGGAATTCTTTCCTTGAATTTTGCCATATCCTTTATTTTCTGCACTTTAATTCTAGTTGTTCAATTCTTTATTGTTGTTGCTTCCGTATTACTTCTCAAATTCTTACTCTAGTTTGGATCCCCGACCTTGTTGTTATCATATTATGTTGCATCTCATTATGGAGTATGACTGTAGAATTTTGCCACTGGATAAAGTTGAAAGTACACTTGAGTTATTTTGTGACAATAAGGTAGCAATCTGGTATTCCAATAACAACAGGAGTTCGGCAAAAGTCAAAGCACATTGACATAAAGTTCCTGGTTATTAAAGAAAGAGTTCAGAGTGAATAGGTGTCTAATAGAGCATATTGGTACAAACTCCATGGTTGTGGATCCACTTACTAAGGGACTATCACCCAAGGTTTTCATGAGCATGTTGCTCATATGGATGTCATGTCATTTAAGGAAATTCAGTTTCAGTGGGAGTTTGTAACCTCTTAAATGTTCTTTATGGATACACTTTGGTTTCAATTTAAAGTTTCAGGTAATGATTTCAGTTTAAGGATATTTGAGGTTATTTCTGCAGAAATAGAGTATTCAGGTTATGTTTCACTCTGACTTGTTTTTCAGTTGGACCAGTTGAAAATAGGCATGCTTGGATCACATTGCATATAATTTTCATACTACACATTCATACTTGAACTATGTCATTTGGATATGTTGGTATTCGTGATCAAGGAAGGTTTAGTTACGATAAATATAACGAAAGCCGCCTTGGTTCAATATTAGCATGATTGATGGACTATATTGTTCGGAGGTACTTTGGTTTATGATAGCACATATTTTGAGCTCATAATGTGACATACAATTATAGATTTATATGTGTAGTCCAAGTGGGAGATTATTAGAACTTTTTATGGACTTGCACATATATAGTATTAAGAATAATTGTATTGGTATCATTAAAAAGTTGACCCAAATTAAAAGTGATCTGCTAAGATTTTAAAGTTAAATGGGTCTATTAGATGCCTTGTAAAGTATGGGGTCTTATGTGTAGATACCCAGATGTAGTTTCTAATTTGATGATGAGCTAAATTAGAAATACATAAACTTGTGCACCTATTAATAGGGTTATGGTCCCCAAATCAGACGTAGGTTTTTCTTTCTAACATCCCATCGCTGGAAAGAGTGGAACTACTTACGTCTTGATTTGGAAGACTGTACACCGAAAGATCTAGTGATCTCTGTGGAGCTCATGGATTCAGGTACGCTTTCGCAACTAGTTTTTATTCTCGATGATTTGACGTGATAGATCTTGAATAAAAGATGATTGATTTCATCTTAAAGTATTTTGGTTCGAACAGTACTTCCCATCAAAATGGGTATAAGGTATCTCTGTCTATCTACGCTTGAATATAAAGAAAAATCACCAAGTGTTTTTTGTCTCCGCTCGAATTTGAACCTGAGATCTCATAGGTCGTAATCTACTTCATTGTCACACCCTTGGGTGCCTAATTTATATATTATTATTATGAATTTTTTTAATATAATCTTTTCAAATAGCTTTAAGATACTTTTAACTTTAAAACATTATGTGCCTTTTGTTTCTAAAATGGGAATAATGTTTCAATTATGAAAATTTTGCAATTATTGAGGAATCAATGTTCAGAGCTCACACCAAAATGTATTGACCCTTAAGTTTTCCTCAAAATAGGTCTGGTGTCACGACCCAAAACTTAGCCTGTCGTGAAGGCGCCTAATGTGGTACTAGGCAAGCTGACACCTCAAAACATTTCCAACACTTAGAAGTGAAAAATGAAATAACACGGCTTTAAATAATTAAAGCTCTCATAAACTGGATAGAAAGTCAAAACTCAATACGAAAGTTCCCAAGACCAGGGTGTCACTAAGTACATGAGCATCTATACAACACAAGTCTGAAAATACTGTTTATGAAAAACTGAAACTAAATACATAAAGCTGAAAGATAGGGAGGGAGAGTCAAGGTCTGCGAACGCCAGACAGCTACCTCGAAATCTCCGACTGATATGCGAGTAAAAACTGTGACTGAGCACAGAGTGTCAATTAACAGATAATTCCATATGTAACTCGACTTCTGGGGGTCCCTACACTATCAACACATAGACTAAGCATGATTCTTAACAAGATTTGCAGTTTAATTTCTATAATACATGGAGAATATACGGATAACAACAGATTATTCAACTATACAGTTCCATGGAATTGACCAAGTCACAATTACTATGGTGCACGCCCCCACGCCCGTCACCTAGCATGTGCGTCACCTCAAATCTAGCCACAAGCAGTTCGATCCAACCAACACGAGCTAAAGGAATCATTTCCATAAGAAAATACTAAGTTATTAATCAAAAGTCAAAAAGTCGACTCAAAAGTGGGCCCATGTCTCGGAATCCAACAAAAGTCACAAAATCCGGAAGCCCATTCTGCCACAAGTCCAACCATACCAAACTTACAAAAATCTAACACCAAATAGGACACCCAAATCCCCAATTTAAACTTTCCAAATCCCTAGCCTCAAACTCCCAAATTACACCTCAAAACCACACAATCTAGGTGGGAAAATTAATGGGGAAACATAATTATTGCATAAATTTAACCACAAGTGACTTACCTGAAGAAACTCCTCGAAGATCCTCTTAAAAATCGCCTAATCCCGAGCTCAAAATTTTCAAAATGAAGAAAACCACGGAACCATCGTTTTTAATACATTGCTCAGTCCTTCTCGCAATTGCGGCAACTTACTCGCTTCTACAGTGTCGCAGAAGCAACCCTTCTCCCACTTCTATGTGTTCCTCCTCTCCTATGGACCATGATCCGCTCCTGCGGACTCGCTTCTGTGAGCTACACTGCCACTTCTTCGGACCCAACTCCCATTTTCATTTTCGCTTCTGTGCTCCCGCATCTGTGGCCACGCAGGTGAGGAAAGTTCCCTCGCACCTGCGACCAATGCACCCTCTCCCTTCAAAATCGCATCTGCGCTTCCCTAGCCCCCACCTGCGAGCTTGCACCTACGACCAAAGCTCCGCAGGCAGAAGGCTTCAGCTACAGCACCCCTTTTAACTCCAAACTTGATCCATAAATCATAAGTCAAATCACCATCCAACTGAATCGTGTTGAAATCCAAAACATGAGACGGATCGTCTACATACTTCCGGAGCATAGAAACATGAAATACTGGATGCATACTCGACAAACTAGGCGGTAAAGGAAGCTTGTAAGCCACCTCTCCAATCCTCTAAAGTACCTCAAATGGCGTAATATACCAAGGTCTCAACTTTCCTTTCTTCCCGAACCTCATAACAACCTTCATGGGTGACAGCTAAGAAGTACCTTCTCCCCAAGAATAAAAGCAACATCATGAACCTTCCTATCGGCGTAACTCTTCTGTCTAGACTGCGCTATGTGAAGCCGATCCTGAATCAATTTAACCTGTTCCAAAGCATCCCAAACCAAGTCAGTTACCAATAATAGTCTAGCCTCACCCGACTCAAACCAACCCACCGGAGATTGAAACTATCTCCCATACAAAGCCTCATATGGAGCCATCTGAATACTCGACTGGTAGCTATTGTTGTAGGCAAACTCCGCGAGCGGAAGAAACTGATCCCATGAATCCTCGAAATCTATGACACAAGGGTGTAGCATATCCTCCAATATCTGAATAGTGCGCTCGGACTGTCCGTCCGTCTGATGGTAAAATACTGTACTCAACTCAACGTGGGTTCCTAACTCTCGCTGCACGGCTCTCCAGAACTACGATGTAAACTATGTACCCCGATCTGAAATGATGGACACTGGCACACCGTGAAGGCGAAAAATATCGCGGATGTAAATCTTAGCCAACCGCTCTGAAGAAAAGTAGTCCCAACTGGAATGAAGTACGCGGACTTGGTCAGCCGATCCACAATCACACAAATAACATCAAACTTCCTCGAAGTCCGTGAGAGCCGAACTACAAAATCCATGGTGATATGCTCCCATTTCCACTCTGGAATCTCAAGCCTCTGAAGCAATCCACCCGGTCTTTGATGCTCATACTTCACCTGCTAGCAATTTAGGCACTGAGCTACAAACCCACTATATCCTTCTTCATTCTCCTCCACTCATAGTGTTGCCTCAAGTCCTAGTGCATCTTTACAGCACCCGGATGGATGGAATACCACGAACTGTGGGCCTCCTCAAGAATCAACTCACGTAACCCATCTACATTGGGCACACAAATCCGACCCTGCATCCTCAACACTCCGTCATCCCCAATAGTAACATCCATGGCATTACCGTGCTTAATCGTGTCCTTAAGGACAAGCAAATGAGGATCATCATACTGCCGCTCTCTCATGCGATCATATAAGAAAGACTGAGAAACCACACAAGCTAGAGCTCGGTTGGCTCCGAAACATCTAATCTCACAAACTGGTTGGCCAAGGCTTGAATATCAACTGCAAGCGGTCTCTCATCAACAGGAATGAATGCAAGGTTACCCATACTCACCGCCTTCCTACTCAAGGCATCGGCCACCACATTGGCCTTCCCGGGATGATACAAAATGGTGATATCATAGTCCTTTAGCAGCTCCAACCATCTCCGCTGCCTCACTTTTAGATCCTTTTATTTGAACAAGTGTTGGAGACTCCAATGATCCGTAAATACCTCACAAGACACACTGTAGAGATAATGCCTCCAAATCTTCAAGCATGAACGATCTTCTCATGAGGCTTCAACTGACGCGAAGTATAAGCAATCACTCTACCTTCCTGCATCAAGAAACACCCAATACCGATCCGAGAAGCATCAAAATACGCTGTATAAGAGGCTGAAGCTGAAGGAAAAACTAGAACTGGAGCTGTGGTCAAGGCAGTTTTAAGCTTCTGGAAGCTCTCTTCACACTCATCCGACCACCTGAAAGTAGCACCCTTCTGGGTAAATTTGGTCAAAGGCGATGCAATAGACGAGAAACCCTCCACGAAGCGACGATAATAATCGGCCAAGCCGAGAAAGCTCCGAATCTCCATAGCTTAGGACGGCTTGGGCCAACTATGAACTGCCTCTATCTTCTTTGGATCCACCTGAATCCCCTCATTGGACATCATGTGCCCCAAGAACACCATTGAACTAAGCCAAAACTCACACTTGGAGAACTTGACATAAAGCTTCTCCTCCCTCAACCGCTGCAACACAATCCTCAAATGTTGGGCATGCTCTTCCTGGCTACACCAGGATATCATCAATGAATACTATAACAAATGAGTTGAGATAAGGCTGAAATACATTGTTCATTAGATGGAAGAATGTTGTGGAGCATTGTTTAGCCCAAAAGACATCACAAAGAACTCATGATGATCATAACAGGCCCTGAATGCTATCTTTAGAATATCCGAGTCCCGAATCTTTAATTGGTGATACCCAAACCTCAAATCAATCTTAGAGAACACCCTCGATCCCTGAAGCTGGTCAAATAGATCATTAATTCGCGGCAAAGGATACTTGTTCTTGGTTGTAACTTTGCTCAACTGTCTATAGTCGATGCACATCCGCTTAGTACCAACCTTCTTCACAAACAGAACCGGTGCACCCCAAGGCGACACACTAGGCCTAATAAACCCCTTATCAAGAAGTTCCTGAAGCTGCTCTTTCAATTCCTTTAATTCAGACGATGCCATACGATACGGAGGAATAGAAATAGGCTGAGTGCCTGGCACCAAGTCAATACCAAAGTCAATATCCCTGTCGGGCGGCATGCCCGACAGATTTGCAGGAAACACATCCGGAAAGTCTCGCAACATCGGAACATAATCAGTAGTAAGAGTATCAGCATCAACATCCCTCACAATGGACAAATAAGATAAAAATCCCTTCCCAACCATCTGTTGGGCCTTCAAATGTGAAATCACTCTGCTGAGAAAATATTCTAGAGAACCTCTCTACTTGATCCTTGGCAACCCCGACATCACCAACGTCACGGTCTTAGCATGACAATCCAGCATAGCATGACATGGAGACAACCAATCCATACCCAAGGTCACGTCAAAATCAACCATACTATCAATAAGAGATCAACTCTAGTCTCCAATCCCCCAATAGTCACTACACATGACCAATATACACGGTACACAACAATAGTATCGCCCGCTAGTGTAGATACATGAACAGATGAGACTAAGGACTCACGGGGCGTATCTAGATAACGAGAAAAATACGATGATACATACGGATAAGTGAAACCAGGGTCAAATAATATAGACGCATCTTGTGGCATACTGAGACAATACTTGTGATCATTGCATTTGAAGCAACATCGTCTACCCTGGCATGAATAGCATGGAATCGGGCTTGACCGCCACCTTATAGACCTTCCCTACTAGGGCGACCTCTAACTGCCTGGGCCCCACCTCGAGCTGGCTTGGCGGGTGGTGAAGTAACTGGTGCTGAAGTCATGGCCTGACTCCTCTGTCGCACCAGACCTCCCAGGCGATGAGGACACTGTCTCCACATATGCCCAAACTCCCCGCACTCGAAGAAACTCCCCGGTGGTGGTGTTGGGGACTGAATTGGGCCCCGTGTACCAGAGTAACTGCTAGAAGGACCTGGCATAGATTAGCCCTGAACTGATGGAGCACCGGATGAACTCTGAGCTGGAGGGGCACTGAGAGATGACTAATCCTGACGAGCACTGTATGAACCATGGCTGGATGATGCACCACGATGATCTGGACGAGCCATCTGGGCGTGCCTATAAGGACGACCCCTACTGTGGTAGAACTGACCCCCAGAAGGAACACCGCAGAAACCACCTGATCTACGAGGCCTCTTGGCCTCCCTCTCCTCACGCTCTTGACTATGAACCATCTCTAGTCGCCGAGCAATATCAACCACCTTGTCGAATCGAGCACCAGATACACTCTCCCTGGTCATAGCAAAAACGCAACTGATAGGTGAGGCCATCAATGAACCTCCTATCCTCTCCCTCTCAGTGGGAACCAACCAAACTATGTGATGATCCAACTCTAAAAATATCATCTCATACTGGGTCACAGACAGGCCATCGTGACAGAGCTGCTCAAATTGCCTGCGTAGCTCTTCCCTACGGGTCGGTGGCACAAACTTCTCTAAGAGGAGGGCGGAGAATTCATGCCATGAAACTGGTGTAGCACCGACTAGCCTGCTCCTCTTATAGGCCTCCCACCGTATGAAGGCAGCCCCCAGTAAACTGAAAAGTAACGAACGAGACCCCACTGGTCTCCAGAATACCCGTGCTACGAAGAATCTGCTAACACCTATCCAAGAAGTCCTTAGCATCATCTGACTCGGCTGCACTGAATGATGGAGGCTGGAGCTTCCCAAACCTCTCAACTCTCTTCTTCTCATCCTCACTCATAACGGGACTCACCTGGGCCAGAGCAGCTGCAGCCAGCTGGGCTGGCAATTCCCCTGGCGTCTGAAGTCCTTGCATCACCTGCTCTAGAGTACCAACAGTGGGAGTCTGAGTACCTCCCCCTGCCTGAGAAGTGGTTGGCGCGGTCTGAACAGAAACTGCCTGAGCAAGGCTAGTGCACACCATCAAAATCTAAACCAAAGCCTCCTGAAGGCCTGGGGTCACAATGGGCATAACTGGTGCCTGAGTCGGCCCCACTGGCTCAACCACCTCGGGAACCTGATCCTAAGCTAGATCAATTGGTGGATCTGTAGGTGCTGCTCTAGCTGTTGTATGAGCTGCACCTATGCCCCTATCGCGGCCCCTACTATGACCTCGGCCTTCGTGGCCCTAGCTGCTGGTACTGGTGGCTATGCGTCCTGTCTGGTAGCACGTGTCCTCACCATCTGTGAGAGAATAAAATAACAGAAGTTTAGTTCCCGGAAACAACAAATCCGCACGACAAGAACACAAGAATGTGAAGTTTCGTAAGGGTTCGGCAGCCTCTCGAAGATAAGTACAGACGTCTCAGTACTGATCCGCAAGACTCTACTAAACCTGCTCATGACTCGTGAGACCTATGTAACCTAGGCTCTGATACCAACTTGTCACGACCCAAAACTTAGCCTGTCGTGATGGAGCCTAACGTGGTACTAGGCAAGCCGACACCTCAAACCATTTCCAACACTTTTAAGTGAAAAATGAAATAACACAAGTTTAAATAATTAAAGCTCTCATATACTGGATAGAAAGTCAAAACTCAAATACGAAAGCTCCCAAAACCAAGGTGTCACTGAGTACATGAGTGTCTATAGAACACAAGTCTAAAAATATTGTCTATGAAAAACTGAAACTAAATACATAAAAGTGAAAGATAGGGAGGGAGAGTCAAGATCTGCGAACGCCGGACAGCTACCTCAAAATCTCCGAATGGTCAAGCATCTTAGATAATCAGCACCCACCATGTCCGGAAACACCTGGATCTGCACACGAAGTGCAGGGTGTAGCGTGAGTACAATCAACTTAGTAAGTAACAAGACTAACTATTGGACTGAAAGTAGTAACGAGCTTCACGGAGGCAGTTCAATTACAGAAAATACAATACAGGAAAATAGGCATGCTTTCAAGTTAGTCATTTGAAGCCAAAACTATTAATTCATGTCAAGTTCAATTGAAATAGGATATAGTATCTCTCAGAAACTGCCTGACAGTAATGAAATCAAGTGCATAATCTCAGAGTAACAGTCACTCAGTCCTTCCATCCACTCCAACCTCACAGTCACTCAGCACTCGCGTTCGTCATTTGCACTCGCACTAGTAGGTACCTGCGCTCACTGTGTGTGCAGACTCCGGAGGGGCTCATTTAGCCCAAGCGCCATAATAAGCCAATCATGGCGTGAATCAAATAAACATGCTGTGGCGTGCAGCCCGATCCCATAAATATCCTCACAATCAGGCCCTCTGCCTCACTCAGTCATCAATCTCTCCAGTCTCTCGGGCTCTTAAAAAATCATGATAAACAGCCCAAACAACGATGATATAATGCATCAATAAAGAACAACAAAGACCGAGATATTGTATGCGAGTAAAAATTGTGACTGAGTACAGAGTGTCAATTCAACAGATAATTCAACATGTAACTCGACCTCTGGGGGTCCTTACAGTATCAACACATAGCCTAAGCATGATTCCTAACATGATGTGCAGTTTTATTTCTATAACACATGGAGAATATACGGATAACAATAGATTATTCAACTATACAGTTCTATGAAATTGATCGAGTCACAATTACTATGGTGCACGCCCACATGCCCGTGACCTAGCATGTGCATCACCTCAACATCAATCACATGACACAAAATTCGGGATTTCATACCCTCAGAACCAAGTTTAGAACTGTTACTTACCTCAAACCGTGCAAATCCCTACTCCAACATGCCCTTGCCTCGTGAATCGGCCTCCAAATGCCTTGAATCTAGCCAGAAGCAGTTCGATACAATCAACACGAGCTAAAGGAATCATTTCATAAGAAAATACTAAGTTATTAATCAAAAGTCAAAAAGTTGACTCAAAAGCCGGCCCCCCGGGCCTACGTCTCGGAATCCAACAAAAGTCACAATATCCGGAAGCTCATTCCATCATGAGTTCAACCATACCAAACTTACCAAAATCCAACACCAAATCGACACCCAAATCCCCAATTTAAACTCTCCATCCCTAGCCTCAAACTTCCAAATTACACCTCGAAACCACATTATCTAGGTGAAAAAATCAATGGGGAAACATAATTATTGTATAAATTTAACCACAAGTCACTTACCTCAAGAAACCCCTCGAAGATCCTCTCAAAGATCACCTAAACCCGAGCACGAAATGTTCAAAATGAAGAAAACCACGGAACCCTCGTTTTGCCCAGTACTTCTCGTAGCTGTGGCAACTTACCCGCTTCTGTGGTGTCGTAGAAGCAACCCTTCTCCTGCTTTTGCGTGTTCCTCCTCTCCTGCAGACCTTGATCCGCTCCTGCTGACTTGCTTCTGCGAGCCACGATGCCGCTTCTTCGGACCCAGCTCCCATTTCCATTTTCGCTTATGTGCTCCAGTCGCTGCATCTGCGGCCACGCAGGTGCGGAAAGTTCCCTCGCACCTGCGACCAAAGCTGCGTAGGTGCGTTTACACCAAAAGGATTCAGCTACAACACCCCTTTTAACTCGAAACTTGATCCGAAAATCATTCGAACGCCACCCGAGGCCCACGGGACCTCCACCAAGCATACCAACAAGTCCTAAAACACGATAAGAACTTAGTCGAGCCCTCGAATCACATAAAACAACATAAAAAATATGTATCGTACCACAATTCAAGCCTAATAATCTTTTGAACTTCTAACTTCTATATTCGATGCCGAAACCTATCAATATTACGTCTGTTGACCTCAAATTTTGCACACAAGTCACAAATGACACCAGGACCTATTCCAACACCCGTAACTCCATTCCGAGCCCAGTAACCACAAATTCCACTCTTGGTCAAACTTCTAAATTTTCAAGTTTCGCCATTTCAAGCCTAATTCAACTACCGACCTCCAATTCACAATCTGGACACACTCCTAAGTACAAAATCACCCAACGGAGCTAACGGCACCATCAAAACTCTATTCCGGAGTCATTTACACATAATTCAACATCTGGTCAATCTTTTCAACTTAAGCTTTTTGACCTTGAGACTAAGTGTCTCAATTTCATTCCGAAACCTCTCCGGACCTGAACCAACTACCTCGGCAAGTCAAGTAACAACAACTAAGAAGGGAATGAACAGTAAATGGGGGAACGGGACTACAACTCTCAAAATGACCGGCCAGGTCGTTACATCTGGCGAGAAGCCCACAACTATTATGTTCGAGAAAACGACCCTCTATAGCGTAAAAATAGCGTAAAAACGATCAAGTCATTGAAAAATAGCTACTATTTTGCTGCAACACGAAAAGTTCCAGCATAATATACTGGAGATTGTTGCACCTATCTATGAACTTCATGCTGGAACTCCAACACACAAAAAGTTCCAGCATAATATACAGGAGATTGGAGTGCTTGTGTATGAACTTCCAAGATATTATGTTGGACCAGTATATTATGCTGGAACTCCAGTATATTATGTTAGAAGTTCAGTATATTATACTTGAACTCCAGTATATTATATTGGAACTTCAGCATATTATGCTGGAATATTTTTCGGATTTTGAACAGTGTTTTCGTTCAAATTTATCTTTACATGAAAAGCGGCTAATTTTTGATTATTTTTGAACCTGTGGCTATTTTTCAATTACCACTTGTAAATTTGGCTATTTTTGAATTTCACCCCTCTATAGCCCCTCAAAATTTTATTGGCCCATCTTTTCTTTCATGGACCCGAAATAGCCTTTAGGCCCAATTTATTAACAAGTTATAGCCACTATTCTCACTGCACTTCTACCCTCGTTCAACCGCCTACTTCTTCTCTCTCTCTCTCTCTCTCTCTCTCTCTCTCTCTCTCTCTCTCTCTCGCCTCTCATCTTCTCCAATCTTCAATCTACCAGTTTCTTCCATTTTTACCTCTCTTCTTATCTTTTCCCTTCTTCACTCCCTCTTCTTTTTCTTTTTTCTTTTTTCTTTTTTCTTTTCTTCTCTTCTCCTATAGCCAAACTAACACGCATCTTTTTTTAATTTTCTCTTTTTTCTTTGTGATCTCCTCCTCCTTTACATAGATGCAAAAATATCTATCTTCTTTAAGTAATTTCTGGCAAAAAGTTGGCGGTAGTTGCCGCTTTCTTCGCTTTCTGTCCACTTTCATATATAGTATTGCATGATATTTTTTTGGATGAATTTTGCAAGAAGATGAGAAATGGAGAAAATAAAATAGCCGCTGCCGGAGGAAAGCTTTTTCTGGCCAAGTTCGTTGTCCTCCATTATCGTCAGTGCTCCTTCATTTATACACTATGTAATAATTGTATAATATGGTGTATAATCAGTATGTATACATTATACCGTAATGATACATTTATTATACATGTATTATACAAAATCGGACGTGAAAGATTACGGTGGCTATGGTGAGTGTTGAAAATATTGTATATAATGTGTATATATTATGTATGCACATTTATACGAAATGTGTATCTGCATTGATATAATGCATATACACTTTTTATACAAATTTAATGTTCATATATATATATATATATATATATATATATATATATATATATATATATATTGTTCAACGATGTATTAAAAATATATATACACTTTATACTAGTGTATAATGTGTATAGTACGTGTAAATTCTGTCATCACCTTTTTCCTCTTCTTCTTATATCATTGGTATTTTTGCTTATGGAATATTATATTTTTCTGGATTGGATCACTAAAAATTTAATTTTTTGTAAAAGATAAAAAAGGGGTTATAATTTGTATAATAAGAAGAAGTTTGATGGTTATAGAGAAGGCGGTTGGGTTTAATGGAATTTTTGGGTTAAAAGGGTAGATTTTGACAGAGATATCACTAGGTTTGAAGGATTTTTAGGGTGATTTGGCGGGATTTAAATTTTTTTGACTACTAATATTAAGTGTAAAAGAAGGTTAGATGACTATCAAAGATCGGGCTAGCAGCTATTGCGGTTGCATTGAGGAGCCAGAGTCTCCCGCTGGTTTACTGGGTTCACTTGCTAACCCTTATAATTGGTTTTGGGCTATGAATTGTATGCCTTATTTTATGGCTACTGGTTGTCATTAATTTTTTCCGAGTGGCTACAAATGATTTTTGTTCGTTATGTTCTGCCTAATTAGATTGCAAAATTACGAAGAAGAATTAACCCAAATAGCCGTCCACCTAACCACTTAAACTAAAAATAGCCGGTGGAGGTATAATATATGCGTAGTTTATATATTACATATCTATAAATTATGTATATGGCTGAAAAAAATAAACAATGAATATGACTAGCTATTTCCTGTTTCACTTAGGCTGACCTAAAGACATCACAAGTCAGAGGTGATCAATTGCAGCATGCCTGCATATCTAACGGAGTTCTAAGGTCTAGGCTATGTTGCTTGGACTTTCAAAAATGTTGTTGTCCTCGTGTTGAATCTTCAAAAAGTGCATTGTTTTTGGAGGATTCGACACGCACCCAGAGACATTTTTGGAGAGTCAGAGCTACATAGGTTCTAGGTAAATTTAGTTCATCAAATAGAACATGCAGGTCGATTGGCAGAGTTACTTAGAGTCTAGAAACACAACTGCCCTCGACAGTCAAGGGTTTTCCAGCTTCAAGATAGAAGGGTGAGGAGCAAATAGCTTTCCAAATCAACCATTATCGTAATCATAAGGTCAACCAAGAAATGCATTCGGCATTTGACAGCTTCTGCTACTTTCTAAACAGTTCTTGATAGTAATTATAGTTAATGTAGAAATTCTCTATCTTAAGAATAAAATGCTACTAACCAGCACACACAAGCTCCATTCTAAGAAAACTGGTTAAGCATCTAACAAACTATAAAAAGAGTCACATCTAAAAAGTGGTTAAAGTTACAAAATGCTAAGAGCATCATCCAAATAACCAAAAGAACCTAATGAGATGTCCCAAGTTTCAATCTTAAATCCAGGAAAACAGAACAAAACAAAGGTACAAGCTTAAGCGCGCGCAGCACCTGCTCATTTAAAGTTCAACTTCATGTGGAGCTCAAAGCTAAGAATATCTTTACCTTGAAGAAATCACTTTAACGATTCCTTATGAAACTACTCATCGACTACTATTCAGTGCCAAGTTTTCCAAGATTTGCAGTTCAACTAGCAAAGACAGTGTCTAAGGGGAAATAGAGAAAAAATTAAGTTAAATGTGTTCCAGTGACAATGAGTTTGTCTCACATAAGATAGCAGATTAACAGAGCTCATAATTGCAATACATATATAGCACTAGACACTAGTTCCATCATAAGCTATATATAAAAATAGAAGTTCACAGCTGATGTGTACTTAATATGGTATGGGAACATTCTCAAACAGATAGCTCCATTTTTGAAATCAAAATACCATCAGTATCTGCATAAAGCCACTCACCGTCGCAGATTCTAGTCCCGGCAATGGTTATCGGAACGTGCTTCTCTCCAATACCCTTCTTATTGGCTTTCATTGGATGTGATGCCAGAGCTCTTACTCCGATATCACAACCATTGATTTCGTCCACATCTCTTACACAACCATTTACTACAATCCCAGCCCATCCGTTGTTTTGAGCTTGTACTACAGGGTTGCCACCCAAAACTGCACATCTCAGACTGCCGCCTCCGTCGACGACAAGAACTCTTCCATTACCTTTCTCCTCGAGAAACTCACGGACCAAAACATTGTCTTCAAATACTTTCAGAGTGACAACAGGTCCTGAGAAGACTTGGCGCCTGCCGTATATTTTGAAGATTGGCTGCAGTGCACGTAGTTCACCACTCACAATAAGCTGTGGGTTTGCATCACAAACTTCAGCAGTGGTAACCAAGGCCATCCTTTGTAAAACACCTACAGGGAATAAAGGATAGATTTTGTTGTTACTCATAAGAAAAGCTACCAGATTCCTTTTGTTCTGCATTACTCAAATAATCATTTTGCTTAATATTGAAAACAAGTAAGAATCAAACAAATGCTAGAATAAGAGAACAATGAATTTTTTACGCATTTTATGTAATGCTTAGATATTCAAGAAGATAGTCAAATTCACTTCTTTTAATCGGGCAAGAGAACATAGCAAAAGAAACCCATATGTTATGCTCTATACAGGATCTTGAATTTAAGAAACATCTAAACTAGATTACTTGGAGAAGTATTTCACCACACCCCATGTAACTGCAACATGTTGGGTTTCCATTTAGTAATTAGTTTATGCCACATCAGATGCAACAAGACTGAACTTGTCAGATTCAGGTTCCTATTTGGAGTTAACTCTTGTTCTTTAACTTAAAAGGAGGATTTTCTTAAATCTTGGGTCTTTAACTTAAAAGGAGGATAGGGTTTATATCTATCATCTTTAGCTGCAGAGCTCTCTGCTCTCTCATAAAGAAAATGGGAACGAACATTTAATTTCCCATGCATTAATCCAAGAAATATTAGGGATTTTTGGATAATGAAAATGGCATGCAAGAATTGCTAAAACAATAATAGAATCAACGGGTATTAGTAACACTGTGTTAAGGGGTAAGTTAGGGGTTTATGATAGCGACTCTGGTTTAGAGTTGTTTGTGACTTATCTTAAGCGTAAGAGACTTAGCTCAGTAGTTTTAGCCAGAGAAACCAAAGAAATCGAAGAAGTGGAACTTGGAGAAAGGACCTCACAGGACAAATATTACATGAGTAGACTCCATCTAATAACTGCAGTCCCAATTGAGGAAGTAGGAAGTTCTCAAAGACGACATTATTGAGATTGTCATTACATTATTTTCTATGATACATAGGACTCCAACAAAAACAATTGACTTACGATGACAGTGAAGAAGAAAAAGATCACAACAGCTAAAGATTACTCAACTAAAACTCACCAGATAGAGAAAACTGAACTACAAACAAGACTCTATCAATCACCACTCACCAGCACCATATTCTACGCAATGAAAAAGGATTCTCACCTCTACGGGTAGTCTCAATCTTATTTTAGGGTTCCAAAGTTTATTTCTGTTAGCCAGCATACTGATTTCATTTCACTGGTGCAAGCATCATTGAGACTCAATCACTTTTAACACAATCTGGTGCTACAATTTTTTCTTTAGGCTTCCAAGGCTTACTTATTTCAAGCCAATCTTTATTATTGCGTAAGCATCATAAAATTTGACCCCTTGGGTACAGTACAACACCATCTATACTCTTCATTATCCTAATGATTATGTATATCTTTCCTGCCACATATACCAGTCCCTGATTTTGACTGCCCCTTGTAACGAGTGCTTTCCATAACATAGTCTTAAAGTGGTCATTGAACAAATAACATTATGCTGGTAGGCAGCAAAGAGTTTTTAAGAAATAAATGTTCGAATAACCAGGGTTCAGATCCCAGTATAGACAAAAATGCCCAAGTCTTGGAGGCACACTTACTACCTAGTAAGTGTGCTGGTGGGAGGTAAAATAGTCCAGGTGCGCGAAAGCTGTCCCCTACACAATGTTGGAATACGGGAGACAGCACATCATCAGCAAACAACATATCTGGAAACTAGCCTTTGTTTGTCTGTTCAATCACTAGATTGACAAATGAAGAAAGCAGTAGAATCTTTAGGCTTCTATTCTAGGTGGGTTTTGAAGGGGTGTACGATGGGGAAAAGAATTCTGGAATCCCAAACCAAATGATAACGACTTTGATCATGCACTAATGGAAGCAGGGTGGAACTACATTAACAAGGTAAAATTAAAGAAAATATCACCAAATCAAGCTCTTGCATACTAATTATGATCATGCTACATAAACTCTTGATGTCAAAGTCCTCACCCCAAATTTGGTTCGATAAACGGATAAAGACTGCTAATTTGTTAACCTGTGGGGACAGATAATAATCCAAATAATCTTGGTAGGTGAATTAAATTAAACACATCTAAAAGAAAATCAAACATATTTATGACAATTCCACACAACCCAATTTATAAAATCAAGTTAATTCTTGATCAATCTCACAAACAAGCACCATAATCATCATTAAACTCACAGCAACTGAAAATTTTCAAGAATCTTAGCACAATCAGCTAAAATGGCAAACATAAATAACAAACTTTAAACAGCAAATTAAACCTGGGAGATGGGATTTGAAAACGAGGATGTTACCTAGATGTCTGCTGACTTGTTGAAGCTGAGACAGAGGTAGAGAAGAGATCTGGATCAGTAATAGATCTTTGCAACTGTATTTGTAACTATTTTTTTCCTCTAAATTAATCAGTGCACCCCACGTGCCTTCTTTTAAGAAATCAGACTTTGTGGGAGTATTATAGTATTGGCTAAATATCAGACTTTTTGGATGTCTGTCTGAGTTTGAGCACAATCTTTTCATTTCTTTTCATTAATTTATATTAAAGTTAAAAGTAAATGACTTGTCACCTTGAGGTTTTGGTACAAAAAGCAAAGTTGTACTCTTATACTATTTTAATGTGATAAAAATAAATATTTGTGGCTTTATTGTTACATCGAAAGAAGTTCAATAATTATTCGTGAAATTAAAAACAGAAATATCTTATTTTAGATAATTAGCCAAGAGTTTATGCATGCACTCCACGACTTTCTTATATTATGGGTTCGTAAAGATTAAATTTAAGTCCTGCTAACCTAACTCTGCATGCCAAAACTTTTCTTTCTTTCTCTAATAATATAATAAGGTTGATCCAACCTATACAAGAGCGTCAGTTGGTTAACCTTAGATATAAAATGACAGAAACCCGAAAATATGTTTATAAATTTATCAATAATATATACTATAAAAAATTGAGCTAACAAATTTTTCTATAATCTGTTGCTATCCGTCACTAAATAAAATTAATGATAGATTTTTCTGTTTAACTATAAAATTTATCTGTCTCATTTTTTAACCGAACACACAAAATTTTAAAGATATATAAACCGAAATGAATCACTATTCGAAGTTTGGATATTAATGTTAAGGGTAGACATGGGACTGCGACATTTCCTATCGCACATTTTCTTTTTTAGGTGTAAGGCACATCATCTTTTTTTGTCTCCATTCAATATATTGTGGTTCAAGAATTTGCGTCAAAAATTTTTATGCAAAAACAATTTCATACTCAAAGCTGGAAGTTAAAGTTATTAAGGAAAGGAAATATTTACTACACCAGAAAATACTTCATCTTTTATTATTGAAGAGAGGCCAAAAAACGTTTGATGGGTGAGCGACCGTCAAAAGCGTCCGCTTCTCAGACGCATTTGTAGTTGTACCATTCATAATCATGCACAATTAATTCATGTAAAGTTTCCAATCTCTATTCTGAATGATCACTTACGTTACATTGCATGTCTCCAATATTCTACTGATCAAGGTTTCTTTCTTTTCTACCTTTCTCTCTATCTTTTTGATTTACTATCAAAAATACCTAAAAGGAAAAAAAAAAAAAAAAAAAAGAGAGAGAGAAACCGAGATTTTAGTAATAGGCGGCATCTTTTCTTAATTTTAAATAAGCGAAACCATTCTGATTTGGTTCTTTTTCACTGGTGATCGTTAGCATAGAGTTAACAGATATATATGGCTACTTTGATTATACCTCCAGTTTTAACGTCTCCTCGTGATGACGCCATGCAACTGTACAAAGCGTTCAAGGGTAATTAGTTTATTGTTTTTTCACCTTATTATTTTGTGATTAATTAGTTTTGAGTGTTTTGATTGATTAAGTATATGTTTATGTTATGCACACCTCATATCCAGATTTTATGCAATTTATAAGCAAAAAGACGACACAAACTGAGGTGCTGCTTGAATGTATATGAGAGTGTTGATCGGGCATGTTTTATGAATACATAAAATGTAAGGGAAATTAAACAACAGTTGCTAGTTAAAGAAACTCAGCTAATTACAAGCCTATAATTCTTACGTATTTAATTTATTTCTTGCGTGAGTTACTACAGGAATGTTTAGGGGTAGGGGAGGAGAGGTAGCTAGAATATCTGTAAGAACCGGTATTTTTTTTTTAATTTTGGTTGTGCTGATATAATGAAAGAATTTATATGATTTTTGTTGTACTTTTGATGATATGGATTTACCCTACAGCTGTTACGGGGCATTTATTTTATCCCAACCCAGAAGTTTAATCGCATAGTTAGAGTATAATTGGACTAGAGCTTTTGCTTGGATTCTGGATTTTTAATTCATGAGTTCGGAATCAGAGATGGAACTTGAGAATAATTTATGGATTTAGATTAACTCAGTAGTTTTTATTTAGATCGAAATTGAAAATTTCATTAAATATATATAAATATTAGATTGTAAATCTAGTAACTAAAACTAACTATGAATTCTTCGGACCATAAATTCTAAATTGTAGTTCTGCCTCTATTCTAGACTATCATTTTGCTTATTGTATTCTGAATAATTTATTTATACATATTAAATGAATTTATTAACACAAATAGAGATTTTGGTCATGGCCTGCCACATCATTATGTCACGTAGGTGTCACTTGGAATAAATTTATACCATATGGAAAAGTTTAAATACGAAATAGACTAGCACATGTGAGAAGGTTCTAGAGAAATATGAAAATTTCTCATGGAAGACCTTAGAACCCTATTGAATTGCTAGGAATGTCCCTAGAGGATTCTAGATATGTTGAAAATTCTAGAGAAGGAACTTACTTGCAAATAATAAGGGCCTTGTGTAATAATTATTATTTACTCACTAATCCCTAAGAGACTAGTATATAAAGGGGGTTATTCATTTATAACTCATCAAGCAAAACAATCAATTTCTCTTCAATAAAAAGCTTCATTTAGCAAATTTCTCTTGTCTTTCTCATCTAACATTCCCTACGCGATCTTGAGTGTGGTAAGACTGACTTGGCATAGCAAGAACCTGAGCAAATTGTGCAAGATCGTGAGCGAGTTGTCAAGTACCACATGTTGTACTTAGTTAACGACTAAGGACGTAACATTTTGTACGAAAGTTATTGAGATATGTCGATTACCGAACCCATAACTATAATGGTGGCTCCGCCGCTATTTAATGGTATACTTCAAAGAGTTTAAGTCCTGTTAATTGACCGTATAAAAATATTTATATTAGTAGGCTAAAATAACATGATATAAAAAAAATTTATACTGATTAGCTAAAACAAATTACTATTAGTATACTACTTAAATCCTACCTCAAAACGGGCTAATAGCAACAACTCGACACTACATGTGATGTCTCGCTATGCTTGCATGTTATCAATTGTATTGTATCGTATTGTTACTTTATATAATATTTATTTTGATTGTTACTTAAGTTTTATTGTATCGTATTATTAAATTGGTCGTTATGTAAATGACTGATTTGGTATGGTTGCGTTGTTACCTTACTTTTTTCTCTTATCTTGCCCTTACTTATTATTAAATAAACTTTTTTTTATCTTTTATCCTACCCGTTTACATTATAATTCTACCATGTATCCTACCTTTTTTTTTTAATTTATAATATTGTAAGTTTATACTTAATATTACTGGTGTATCACATTATGAAATGATGACAAAACAATATAATTTGTCCAACCATTATATTGATCAAAACAGTATAATGCAATATACTCCCTTCGTTCACTTTTATTTGTCAAGTATTTCATAAATAATTTCATTTTTACTTGTCACTTTTTGCATATCAAGAGAAAAATAAATTATTTTTCTTGTTTTGCCCTTAGCATTAATTACTCATTCCAAATAATTTTTCAAATCCATTAAGACTATATAGCAATTAAGATGAATATCATGATAAATTATGCACTTTATTTATTATTTCTCAGGGGTGTAGAAAGTGAATAATAAACAAAATAAAGTGAAGAGAGGGAATAATATGATACATTAGACCATCTCCAATCTTGCACCATTTCTTGCACCAAATGCTATATTGGTGCAAAAAATAGTGCATTGGAGCTCCAATCTTGCACTATTCATTGCACCATTTTACTATTCATCAATAATTATTATTATTTTATTATTATATAACACTTTTAATTTAACATATTATAGATTTTAATTGTTACATTTAAATTCCTAATATACCTATTCATCTACACCATTAATATTCATTAATATTTTATTATTTTTTTAATTATATAACACTTTTAATTTAACATATTATAAATTTTAATTTATAATTTTACATTCCTAATATACCTACTTATTTTTTATGTAATATCTTATAATATTAATTTTACATCTTAATTTTGGAGTGTAAGTTTTATAAATTAATTTTCGTATATATTATTTTATATAAAATTGTAAGCTAATTTTATTATAAGTTATAATTGTATTAAAAAAATATAACCATCACAAAAATAAAAATTGTAAATATAAAATATAATATGTTGTTAATAAATAACACAATGTTCAATAACATAATAATTTCGAATATATAACACAATTATAACAGAATGTTCAATAACAACACAATGATCAATAACATAACAATGTTCAATACATTAAAATTGAAAAAATATATTAAACAACATAATAATTTAGAAAATTATAACAACAATTTAGTAGTCTGGTAGGTCGTTTCCAAATCCACCAATATCATTAAAATATTGAGTGTATGGGGCAGATGATTGTTGTGGTTGTGGCTGTTGAAATTGTTGGGAGCATTTATGGGAGCAACGTACTAATCATGAAAGTTGAATATTTATGTAGAAATTAAAATAAATTCTACCTTAATGTAATAGTATTTATTTAATTATATTTTATCAATGATTTCACTTTTATTTGAATTATTCATTAATATGTATAATGTATAATATTTGCTTACAATCTATATTATTTAAAATTTTATGGTATAAAATACTTTTTTGTTAAATGATTTATAACAAAGGATTATGAATTACATGGGATGGATAAGTAAAAAAGAAAAAGAAAATAAAGGATTTTATCTGAAATTATAAAATAAAATTTAAGTAAAAGAAAATAATATAATATAAGAGAGAGAGAAGAATACAAAAGGAATATTCTTTTTTGGTGCAAAAAATGGTGCAATGGGTTAAAGTTAATTTGCACCATTTTGGTGTACCAAAATGGTACAAAAAATGGTGCATAAGGTTGGAGGTGTTATGAAAGTATGTATAGCAACCATCCAAACAAGCTAGGGTATCATCCGCGCTCGTATTGCAGTAGGAACTCGTAATCTATGAGATCAATGTTCATATTCCATAATAATAGAATAGGAGTCTGAAACATGACCCAAAATCATACTATATCAATTTAGTAACCTACTCCAACAACAGTAAAAAGGTCACCATGAAATCACTGTTAGACTGCGCCAAGTTTCAAGCCCTTATCATCAAATCCGGTCTAACCCCAAGAATCATTGACGCAAACCACCTTATTTATATATACTCAAAGCATTCTCTTATTCAAGAAGTCCAAAAAGTGTTCGATGAAATGCCTGAAAGAAATGTTTTCACTTGGAATGCTATCATAAACGCTTATATTAAAGATCAAAACTTTGCTCAAGCGAGAACGTTTCTGATTGCTGCTCCCCTTAAGGATTATGTCACGTATAATACAATGCTGTCTGGTTATGTAAATTGTGAAGGATTTCGGGATCAAGCAGTTCGATTATTTGTTGAAATGCAATATGAGGACAAAGTATCTGAATATGCCTTGACTACCATGCTTGGTTTGGTAACAAAGTTGAATCTTCTGTCATATGGTAGCCAATTGCATTCGTATATGTTGAAGAGTGGGAATAGTTTAAGTAGGTATGCACTGAGTTCTTTGATTGTTATGTATTCTAAATGCGGGTGTTTCAGAGATGCTTGGAGGATCTTCGATGAATCTGATGTTGGAGCCATTGACACGGTTTCCAAGAATGCGATGGTGGCAGCTTGTTTTAGAGAAGGTGAGTTGGAAATGGCACAGGATGTGTTTTCGTGTAGGCTTGAACTGAATGATGAAGTGTCTTGGAACACGATGATATCGGGTTTTGCCCAAAATGGGTATGAAGAGGAGGCCATCAAGTTGTTCAGGAGCATGATGGAGGAGGGGTTTGTATGGAATGAACACAGTTTTTCTAGTGTTATAAGTGCTTGTTCTGGCCTGAAGAATTTGAAACTTGGGAAGGAGACTCATGCTTGGATTTTGAAGAAAGGAATGATTTTGCATCCATTTATTGGCAGTACTATCATTAATCTTTATTGCAAGTGTGGTCTCTTGAATTATGCATATTCTGTTTGTACAACTACTCAGAAAGAGAACCCTTTTGCCATCACACCATTGATTGTAGGATATTCAGGAATGGGTAACATGTTAGAAGCAAGAAGGCTTTTTGACTCATTGCCTGAGAAGAATCATGTTGTATGGACTGCTTTAATATCTGGATACGTGAAAGCTCATCAATGTGAAGATGCTTTTCAGCTTTTCAGAGAGTTAATGACAGAGGGGGAAACTGTTCCTGATGAACTGATTTTTATAAACCTGCTTGGTGCATGCACCGTACATGCCACCTTTAATTACGGGAAGCAAATACATGCCTGTATACTGAGAACTGGGACTGAAATGGATGCTAAGTTGGCAAATTCTTTGGTTGATATGTACTCAAAATGTGGTAATGTAACATATGCACAGAGGGTTTTTCAATTGGCTGTTGATAGAGATTCTATACTTTACAATAGCATGATAGCTGGTTATGCTCTCCATGGGTATGAAAATGAAGCTATTCAGCTTTTTAGTCAGATGACAGAGCGAGCTTTCCAACCTGATGCAGTCACTTTCCTTGCCCTTCTATCAGTTTGCCGGCACTGTGGATTAGTAAAAATGGGAGAAAATTATTTCTTTTCCATGACCAGAGATTACAAAATATCACCTGAAACTGACCACTATGCAAGTATGATTGACTTGTATGGAAGGGCAAATCAACTTGAGAAGGCTGTAAGATTAATGGAAAACTTGCCTGTAGAACCAGATGCTGTAATTCTGGGTGCATTTCTAAATGCTTGCAAAATGAACAGAAATGCTGAACTTGCAAAAGCTGCAGAGGATAAGCTATTGCAAATCGAAGGAGAGAATGGGTCTAGATATGCGCAGTTGGCTGGTATCTATGCCTCGGAGGGGAAATGGAATGAGATGGGAAGGGTAATGAAATTGATGAGAGGAAAAGAGGTCAAAAAAACTGCTGGTTGCAGTTGGTTATATGTAGGAGACACTGTCCATACCTTTATCTCTGGTGACAGATCTCACTCGGACAATGAGGCCATATATATTATTTTAGGATGTTTGATCAAAGAATTAACTAAACTATCGGCTACTATATTCTTAGAAGAAGAGCTGAGCACATTGTGTTGATCAATGTGGACTTGCAATTGCTGTTCGTTAAATTTCAAGATGCTTCATAATGGCATTTTGAAGCGGTAGACATGATTTAGCAGTCAGAATGCATCATTTGTACTCCATCTGTATACAGCTCAAGTTATGCCCTATTCCTGTTACAATCTGAATGCGAGAGACTTCTCATGCATTACTGTGCTTGTCCTGCTTAGAGTTGTAGTGGTTTGTCAGACAGAGTATCATGAATGTCATCAATGGGTGTCAAAGAGTCCAAACAGACAAGCATTAGCATGAAGCAGGTCTTCCGAATCCAGGTATTTCTGAATTCCGATGCGGGCGTATGGTAGCTAATGTATTTTGCCGTCTCCACAAAGGATCGCACGGTTCGGGGGGAGTTGAGTCAGCTGCCGGTTCCCAAAAATGTCTTGAGCTGCATCCATCTTTTGGGCAAATCCCCTTTCTAAGGCTACAACACAACAACTGTGCCTCAGTCCTAAACAAGTTAGGGTCGGAAGTATAAAATGATCAATGTCTTTCTTTAAGCTCAACTCATATAGCTAAATAGCTAAATATGCCCGCTCACATTTCTGTCTTGAACCACCAAAAAGGACCTCTTCTTTTCATTATTATTTGCAAGAATAAAGAGTGAAGTGATTCTGGGGATGGAATCACGATTGGAGTTCAGGCACATTCCACCCCCAACTAGAAAGAGTACACTTTACGCCATGCTATCTAGCCGAGTTCAAATGAGAGAGTTGTCTTTCACAGCTAAGTTCGATCCACCCCCTCTGTGAAAACCATAATACGTCCAAGGAAATCCTACTGGTTTTCAAGAAGGAATTGCCATCACCAGTGGAAGTTGAACTAGTATGATTCTTGGGTTTATCAAGCTCTTGATGCCATTTTAATTATCATTCTTGTCTTGGTGGGAACTACTTACTTTTCAATTTAAACACCCAAAAAAGTTTGCTGAGTTCATCGTAAAAAAAAAAAAGAACCTTCTATTGGGTGTTGTGAGAAATTTTGCGTCGATGGAACCATTGGTCTTCCATAGCATTGAGCCTTGAGGATAAACTATATATTAGCCAGTGAATCTTGACAGCGTGACACAATTAACCCACTCTCCTTTCAGTAGAGCTTCATTTCTTTGTTAATTTTTCTACTACCCTCAACTTCACAGCTCTATACAATTTTCTTTTTGAGTGTCTATTTCATGCTGGAGACCTGGTCACGTAGTGATAAGAATTTCATCTGTGGCTTCAGACTAGTTCTATGAGTTCAGGTGAGAGGAAATCATACTGAGGTTCTGGTATCACATGGATGGACTTCGGATGAACTTATCTATATCGGCTCAGACAAATATATTATACGGCATATTGGTTATTAGACTTTGATGAATCCCATTACAGTATTGCTTATACGACGTTGTACTGCTTTAACAAATTAACCATGATAATAGGTAAATATTATTCACCTACCGAGTTTTAGTTGATTAGAATATATGTGGATTAGTAGCGGTATACACACACACACACTCTCTCTCTCTCTCTCTCTCTCTCTCTCTTTAACTGATCTGTACTGCCAGTTCATTTGTACCTCAAGGAACTATTTCTTTTTCTTTAATACCAGGATTTGGGTGTGATACTGGATCAGTCATTAACATCCTTGCTCATCGTGATGCAACTCAACGTGCTCTCATTCAACAGGAATACAGAGTTATGTATTCCGAAGAGCTCAATAATCGCTTATCCAAAGAGCTTAGTGGTGACACCAAGGTATTGACATCAAGTTTAACTTCTAAACACTGATAGTATAAAAGAAATTTTACAGTAACAGGTCACTTACAAGATAGCTACATGTAATCGTCCATAATAGTGGACCTGAAAAATATGGTGAATACCTGCGACATGTTAAATACAGTAATATACTGATAGTGTGAAAATTCTTTACAATAAATTTCCCTGTCAAGTTGTCTTGTATTTTGATTTACTGTATCATTTGGATTAATGATTTCAGAGAGCATTCTTGCTATGGATGCATGATCCAGCAGGAAGGGATGCCACTATTGTCAGGCAGGCTTTGAGTGGTAATCTCAGAGCTGCTACCGAAGTAATATGCTCCCGGACTCCTTCCCAGATACAGTATTTCAAACAAATCTATTATACCATGTACGGTGTCTACCTTGAGCAAGATATCGAGTCACGGGCGTCTGATGATCACAAAAAGGTATACTGATTTTCCTTTGCATTTGAAGATGCACAAGATAATTGTCGCTCTAAGTTCTTCTTTATTCCTTGTTAAACAATGACGAATACATGAAAGAGAAAGATTTTGGGTCATCTAAAAGTAGACAACTTTTTCTGGTAACAACTTTGGAGTTGATGAATAAAAGAGAAAATTAATGAGGAAGTATAAATTTGCTATTCTACAATTACAAGCTTGTGAAGTCCAAAACATGTATATGATTCTGTATGAGCAATAAAAGTTTTCGCGAGGGCATTATCCTAGAGATCAGGGGATGCTTAACTGACTCATATAATTATATCCTACACCCTTCAGTAATGGTGAATCCAGGATTTTCAATAAGGGGGTATAAAAATGCCACAAAGACACTCCTGAGTTTCAAACTGCAACCTAAAACATTTTTGACCCACCTTTCTCACAGCACTATAAGCTTTACTTATGTAAATGGGATCTAACAGTTTATATACGTAGAGAAAAATTTCTTTTTACCCTATATGTGCAGTATAATTTTCCGAGAAAGGTATTCAATTGAAGCCCTTCGGACCATATAGCTCCACCCCTGCGGCCTTTAGTTTTGGGGCACCTGAAGTCACTGGTGCTGTCACATGGGAACTGAGGTCAATCTGTGGACTACTGAACTTCCTTTCTTGTAGTATCCGGTTTCGATATTTCAGTTGTTCCTTTGTGAAATTTCCTTCATCTTGTATTTTCTTAGTGGTGTACACCATCCATTATGCATTAGAGAAGAATATAGAAAGAGTCGGTTTCTCCAGTTATGTTCTTTCCTTCACCTGTTATTGCTCTGACATATTCAAGATGCCTGTGTGATCTTATTAGCTGATATTAAGGTTGGGAATTCCTATTCTGATATCTTTTGAAGATGTGAATGTTTGCTTAAGGTAACACTGGAGATTGCGCTGATAAATTTTCCTTGTGCCTTTGACGCTATGATGGTAGTAACTGTTGATACACTTGGATTAGATTAGGTGTTGCCAGGAGCCGTTTTAGTCTGGTTACAGATTTATATGTTGGTGCTGGTATATGATTTAGCGAATCTCCAACTTTAGGATTTCCTAATTTGTATTGTGAGATGGGTTATTGAATATTGGACCAGTGAGCTTAAATCTAAATAGAGCGCTACAGGTAATTTGGGAATGAGACGTAGTTGCTGTGGATCTACCTCCTTTTGTTGTCTAGAATTTGAACTAAGTCATCAATCCATAATGCTGAGATTTCTCAAAAGAAGAAATTGATATATTGGTATCTTCTCTTTATATTGATAGTTGCTTCTATCATATGTACGTACAATACGCTACGAAGGAGCAGAAGTTGACAGTGTCATGGCGGAACGTGATGCTAAAGCTCTTTATAAAGCTGGAGAGAAGAGATGGGGAACCGATGAGAAGACTTTTATACGCATCTTTTGTGAAAGCGGCAGTGCACATTTGGCTGCTGTTAGTTATGCTTATCAAAGCAAGTATAAGAACAAATTGAAAAAGGTAAATCTCTTATCAGCTTAATTAACCTTTATGATAACTAGTTAACTAATGGATATATACCTTGATATTGCAGGCTGTAAAAAGTGAAACCTCAGGGCTCTTTAGATTTGCACTCTTGACTATCTTGCGATATGCTAAGAATCCAGCAAGATACTTTGCAAAGGTATTGTCTAATTCTCTAAAGTCCTCATGTAATTCACAAAAGCAAAGGTAGTAGTGCCTATCATGATATTGATTTTTGTGAACTCATTTTTTGGATTTGTATTGTTATATTGTGCTTAACCTAGTAAAACCAGTATTGACTTAATCTTATACATTTTCAAATGTAGAATATATGCTCAAAGCACTACTTTATATAACATAAATTATGTTTACTGCATTCAGCAATTGCACAAGGCTATGAAGGGCTTGGGAACAAATGATGCAACTCTTATTAGAATAATAATAACACGAGCTGAGATTGATATGCAGTATATAAAAGCAGAGTACCAAAAGAAATACAAGAAATGTCTGAATGATGCTGTTTATTCGGAGACTTCTGGCAATTATCGGACCTTCCTACTGGATCTTTTGGGGCCAAATTACTAGCAGATATGTCACCGTGAAAAGGAGTGTATCATACAGTTTGAGTGAGGCCTTAGCTTTGTGGAGTTCAGCTTTGTTACAAATCCATGTCCTAAGGAAGAAGTGTTTGCAATTTTGGTAAGCCATAGGCCTAGAAGCATTTTCATAATATTGGACTAGGACGGGCTTAATAAAATGGAGCGACCTGTACAATGAGAATTCTTATTGTAATTATATGTATAAGTTCCCTGGTTTGTGGTTAATGCAACTGTTCCAAAAGGTGCTTTCTTAAGATGCTATTTGTAAAGGTGCTTTAATATGATGGTGTAAATTTTGTTCCTTTATATTAGGTGTATCCTTCTGAAGATAAAACAGAGAAAGGTACTTTTATGTTCATCTGTATAACAAGGATGTATTTAAGGATGGCAATTTGAGTCCAAACCCATTTAACCCACTCAAGGTTGGGTCGGTCATTGATCGTCAATTTGTTGAACTTAGCCCACCTTGACTTAGTCCATCTCAATCCATCTAAAACTCGGCTGATTTTTAGCCCAAATTGATCCATGAGTAACTTTGCTAAAATATCTTTTAAATAATTCTTTTTTATTATATATGTTATGTACGACAATAACAAAAGGAAAAAAGTCGTATTTGATAATTACACAATTCATAAGAAAATGATACAAATTAATTAAAGCATGGTTAGAGTTGGGCAGGTTAGGTTATGATCCAAATTTTAGCTCATCTTGACTCAGCTCAAATAACTTTTGGGCAGATCATTGACTCGCCCATTTATTGATTCAGCTCGTTTTGACCCGCCCAAAAGTTAGCCTAAGCTGCCCATTTGACATCCCTAGGATGTTAGGTATGGGACGGCTGTCTGAAGAGAGGGATATATGAGAGGTTATGGATTAATCATCAGGACACGTGGCAACGATAGAGGAGACATAATAAGAGATCAAACGGCTCAGATGCATTAAATCCAACAGTGTAGATAATTAGTGGCAGTTAGTGGATTAGGCTGTTGTGGGCTGTTATAACAGAATGGGTTGGACCAACAAACTTAGTTTTTGACTGGTAATTCTATTCTCTCTTTTTTTCGTTTCTCTACACTTTTCATGCTCTCTCTTCTCGTTCTTCTCTCTTCTTCTTTACCTCACCATAATTCTTTTCTTTCAGGTTAGGAATTCATCAATGGAGTTGCATACTATTTCCATTTCAATTTGTAATTCCAATTGTAACTGAATTGAAGAATAATAAATACAACTGTTCCATTACATTTCTCGGTTACTTCTAGTTTTCATTTCAATTCTATAAGTTCATTACAATTGGCATCAGAGCTACTTCTTGCCAAATTCATAATGACAAGAGCAGAGACAAGATCTAAATCCACTGACGAAACAGTAAAAAAAATTGAAGGCTTAGTTGCAAAATTACATATCGTCCAATGACTCAAAGATTGATGACTTGGAGAAGAAGATTGACATGTTGATGGAGAAGCTTATTCCACAACAAGGTGGAATACTGGGTAGTGCTCCAACTAAAGGTTTGCAAGTCATGGAATCTGGTAATAGACATCGCATGGGAGAAAATGGAGATTCTTCTTTGAGTTGGAAACAGGGAAACTCTTCTCACTCGACGCTGGAGATTCCATATTTCGAAGGTGTGGACCCCTGTGCTTGGTTGCACAAATATGAGAGATACTTCCAATACAACCATATTACTGACCCACAACAAAAACTGGAGGAGGCAGTCCTCCACCTCAATGGTAAGGCTGAATCATGGTTCTTCTCCTATCATGTCAGTAAAGACAGTTAGATGGACAGATTTTACTACAGAAATTTGTAACAGATTTGAAGGTGCATCTAATAATAAATTGAACCTCATTGGTGAATTTAAAAATATTGAACAAAAAGGGAATGTCAATGAATACTTGGAGGAGTTTGAAGAATTGAAGGCAAGGGTGTTGATTAGGAACCCGACAATCCTAGAAGAATTTTTCTTAGAATTCTTCATTGAAGGGTTGAAGGAAGAGATTAGACACTTAGATAAAATGTTGGACCCATATTCTTTTAGCAAGGTTGTAGAAAAGGCTAGACATCAGGAGAATCTATTGGAGTCTTTGAGTAGAAAGGAAAGGTTGCAAAGGGGTAAGAGGCCAAGTACAGATATTCATCCCAGGCTACTAAGTTTCCCAGTAACTCATTTGATAATCAGAGGAATAAAGTGTTTGAGAGTAAGAAGGCTCAAGGATTGTGCTACAAGTGTGGGGATAAATACTATCAAGGCCACCAATGCAAACAGAAGCAATTAAATGCTATCTCTGCAACCACTGATCAGAATGGAGAGGAGTCAACAAAAGCAGGGTCTGAGGAAACAGCCTTAGACCTACAAAAGGAAGTCATTGATGAGACAGTCAGCCTTAATGCCTTGTCAGGTACTGAGGTTCCCAACACTATTAAGCTAAAGGAATAGTATGTCCATTCTGTTAGATTCAGGTAGCACTCACAGTTTTCTAGACACAGAAACTACTAAAAAGAAGGGGTTGTACGATCAAGGATACCTCTCTTATGAGGGTTACTATGGTCGATAGGAATCATGTGATAAGCTATCACACTTGCCCAACCTTCAAATGGAGAATTCAAAGGGTGAAGTTTGAAGACTCTGCTGATCAGATTAGGGGGAAATGAAATGATTCTTGGGGGAGATTGAATGAAAAGGCACAACCCTGTGCTTCTGGATTTTGTTGAATACAAGGTGGAAGTTACACATAAAGGTAAGAGAGTAGAGTTGAAGGACATCTACGGCCAAGGGGAACTGAAAAGCATGTCTGCTTATGGAGCGAAACAACTCATTAAACAGGGGAAGACAATATGGCTCATTTGTTTACCATTTTAGCTTTGAAGTGCAGAGCAAGGAGGACATACCTGCAGCTATCAGTTCAGTCATTCAACATTTCTCAGATGTGTTTGCTGAACCTAAAACCCTGCCACCAAGGAGAAACCATGATCACCATATTCCCCTGAAAGCAGATGCTAACCCAATCAGCATAAGACCTTACAGGTATAATTTCTTTCAGAAGAATGAGATACAAAAACAGGTCAATGACATGCTCCATAATGGTCTGATCCAACCTAGTCACTCCCTTTTCTCTTCCCCTGTCCTATTAGTTAAAAAGAAAGATGGGAGCCGGAGGTTTTATATTAACTATAGAGAGCTAATAATATGACCATTGAAGACAGGTTCCTAATTCCTTTATTGGATGGTCTGATGGATGAACTGTGTGGGTTAAACATATACTTTAAAATTGACTTAAGGGTAGGGTATCACCAGATTAGAATGGGGAAACTAGACATCTATAAAACAGCATTTAGGACTCACTTGGGACAATATGAGTTTAGGGTCATGCCTTTTTGTCTTAACCAATGCCCCTGCCACTTTCTAGTCCTTAATACATCATGTGTTCAAGCCCTAATTGATAAAGTTTATTCTAGTATTCTTTGATGATGTATTAGTCTATAGTTCTTCTATTACTACTCATGTTATCCATTTCAGGAAAGTATTAGAGATATTGAGAGCAGAACAACTCTATGCTAAGCTGTCTAAATGTTCATTTGGGCAACCTAAAGTAGACTACTTGGGCCTTATCATAACTGGTGAATGAGTAGCCACTGATCCTTTCAAGATTGAGGCTATGTCCAATTGGCCTATAGACAAATCAATTAAAGCCCTAAGGGAAATTTTCGGATTGATAAGATACTACAGAAGATTTGTTAGGTCCTATGGGGTCATTAGCAAACCCTTAAACATGAAGCTGAGCATGCATTTTTTTAGCTCAAAGAAGCCATGACAACAGCTCCTGTGGTAGCTCTAGCAGACTTTACTAAACCTTTTATCGTTAAGACTGATGCTTGTGCTAAAGGGATGGGTGCAGTGTTGATACAAGAAGGCAGGCCCATTGCCTTTTTCAGCAAAGCACTAACCCCTAGACACTTGGGGCTGTCTACCTATGAGAAGGAGTATATGGCTGTATTATCTGCCGTGGATAGATGGAGACATTATCTACAGAGGATTCATTTCATCATTAGAACTGATCACCACAGTTTAAAGTATTTACTGGAGCAATGGGTGACAATAGCACTACAACAGAAAGGTCTAACCAAGCTGGTAGGTTTGGATTATGAGGTTCAATACAAAAAAGGCACTGAAAACAGGGTAGCGAATGCTATATCTAGAAGATTAGAAGAGGAGCCTACACTATATGCTATTTCTACAGTAGTACCTACATGGATGAAGGAGATAGATATGACTTATGAGCATGACCCTGCAGCCTTGCAACTCATAACTGAGCTGATTACAACACTTGGGGCTAAACCTAAGTTTTTCTTGATCAAGGGGTCATCAGGTTTGAAGATAAGATTTATGTAGGAAAAGGAGCTGATTTAAGGCTGAAGATCTTTGAAGCCTTACATTTGTCACCCTTTGGGAGGCCATTCTAGTCAGTACGTACATATAAATGGGTCAAATCTATATTCTATTGGCCCAATATGAAAGCTGATATAACTAAATAGGTTTCTGAATGTGACACCTGTCAAAGGATTAAAACAGAAAATGTGCACCCTTCAGGGATTCTATAACCCCTCCCCATTCCTGAGTTACCATGGCAAAATATAGCCATGGATTTTATTGAAGGTCTACCCTCATCAAGTCAGAAGAATGCTATTCTAGTGATTGTAGATAGACTGACCAAATATGGTCATTTTCTGGCCTTAAAACATCCTTACACGACTCATGATGTGGCTAATATTTTTTTGAAAGAGATCTTAAGTTGCATAGTCTGCCTAAGACAATTGTATCAGACAGGGGACCCCATTTTCACTAATCATTTCTGGCAACAACTATTCAGAGCTATGGGTACTAAACTTACCATGTATACTGCTTATCACTCTCAAACAGACGTCCAGACTTAAAGACTCAATAGGTACCTCGAATCTTACCTTAGATCTACGGTCAATGGGTTAAGTGGCTTCCCTTAGCGGAATGGTGGTATAACACCAACCACCATAGCTCACTGAAAGTTACTCCCTTCAGGTACTCTATGGGTTCATTCCTCCTCAGATACCATCAGGGTCTCTCCCTCACTCGACACGCTCACATGTGGGAGCATGCAGCCCAGCGGCAACAGATGTTACAACAACTCAAAAAGAATTTGGTGCAAGCTCAGGCCCGCATGAAATTCTATGCTGACCAAAATAGGACTGACAGATCTCTAAATGAGGGCGATTTGGTTTACCTTAAACTACTACCTTACAGATAGGCATCGATGGCTATTCGGAAGAATCTAAAACTATGTGCTAGGTACTATGGGCCTTATACAATGCTAAAGAGAGTGGGTTCAGTCGCTTACCAGCTAGAACTGCCACCAGGGTCTCAAATCCACCCTGTATTCCACATCTCCCAGTTGAAGTGATGAGTCGGACCCACGATTGTGCCTAGCCAATAGCCTCCGGTATGTGATGGTGATGGTCGCATCTTAGTGCAGCCATTAGCTATTTTGAAGAGAAGGATGGTGAAGTTCAATAATGCGGCGACGGTGAAGGTCCTTGTACAGTGACTAATCTCAGTGCCGATGAGGCTCGTGGGAGGACTGGGGTTACATTAAAGGCCAGTTTTCAGCATTTGTAGCTCAGTTCTGACCTTAAGGACAAGGTCGATTTGAACGCGGTGGTATTGTTAGGTATGGGACGGCTATCTAAAGAGAGGGATATATTAGAGATTAAGGATTAATCATCTGTGGCAACAATAGAGGAGACATAATAAGAGATCAAACGGCTCAGATGCATTAAATCCAACAAAGTGAATAATTAGTGACAGTTAGTGGATTGGGCTGTTATAGGCTATTGTAATAGGATGGGACTTGGGCTAACACACTCAGTTTTGGACTGGTATTCTATTCTCTCTTCTTTTCATTTCTCTCCACTTCTCATCCTCTCTCTTCTCGTTCTTCTCTCTTCTTCTTTAGCTCACCATAATTCTTCTCTTTCAGGTTAGGAGTTCATCAATGGAGTTGCAGATTATTTTCAATTCAATTTGTAATTCCAATTGTAATTGAGTTGAAGAAATAATAAATACAGTTGTTGCATTACATTTCTCGATTACTTCTAGTTTTCATTTCAATTCTATAAGTTCATTACATAGGATGTCTTCAATGTTCTATTTTTAAGTATATTTCTAACATGGTATTGTTTTTGCACCAACAAAATATCATGATTCACAGTTCAATAGCCAAGTTGTCTTCGAGTTTACCTAAATATTGACTTATTTACATAAAACTTATGGAGAATGAGATATATTGATAAACTGCGTACAAATTAATATAGATCACATATTATATAGTTCACTGAGGAAAACCATGGAAGAAATAATTATTTCTCTTTAAATAGGAGTAGTTGCTGTGTAAATAGGGAGTTAAACAATCTTATGGGCCTCAAACTCTGAGCCATTATTGCGGTTCTGCAGGCTAACCCAATTTATATATTCGTAAAGATGTAAGAAAATAACAAAAATGGTCCCTTATGTTTGGGGTTGATCTAAAAAGTACCTTAAATGTACTTTTGAGCAGTTTTAATCTTTTAAGTTTGTCAAAAATAAGCATTTTTATTTGTAGTCAAAATACTCATTAACTTCTAGTTGCTAGATTTATCAATAAGTTAAGAAAAAAAACAAGAACTAACGAGATCTTATCGTTGTATGTGTAATTTTTGTAATCTTTGCTTTTTTGGTCTATTTTTAATGTATAATGTAGTTTTTTGGGTGTATTTTTTATTTTTGTATATTTCTGCTAGTTTAATGTAACTTTTCATATTGCAGTTTTAGGGTTTTGATAGGATTTCCTAGAGTTTCTATTTATTTATTTTTATAGTTTTCGCTAAATCTAACGATCAGAGTTTGTTAAATATCTGAACAAAACAAAAAAAATTTGCTTTTGACAAAATTAAAAGACCAAAATTAAAAAAGGGATCAAAATTGCTCAAGAGTAGAAGAGACTATTTTAGACATACCCTCAAACATAAGGGATCTTTGTGTTACTATCACTAGAGGTGTAAATTGGTGCTAAAAGATAGAACTAAGTAAAAGGTGAAAACATGCCCTAAATAAATAAAAAGATTCTACTTTTTCTTTTAAAGAAAAACTGAATTCCACCTTGTGGAGCAAAGAATGTTAAATCTCTATGCAATCCCTAGCACGTTGCATTGATTATGAAGTAGATATTTTGAACTAAAAATTCATTAAAATAAACCACAATAGCCCAGCCATATCCCACCTACTTTTTGCGGATGACCTTATCCTATTCGCTGAGGTAGACTATACTAGTGCAACTTCTATCATAAATATATTCAACTTCATTTTCCATCAATCCGGGCAGAGAATAAATTTTTTCAAATCTAAAATAATTTTTTCTCTAATTTACCAATTACAAACCAAACATTGGTGGCCAACACACTAAACATTAAAATAAAGACTAATGTGGAGAAGTACCTGGGATTTTTGATTACAAACTTACAACCAAAAGGGAGGCCTGGGGCTGTACAAAGCAACAGGGAAAAATATCGCACTACTATCAAGCCTATTATGGATATATCTATCAAATCCTGAATCTCTATGGGCTAAAATAATTAAGGGTAAATACATTAGCACTCAAAGAAGGAACCATATAGTTTACAAAACAAATGACTCCTACATTTGGAAAAGCTCTGCAAAAACTTATTCTTTCTTCTCCAAAGGTGTCACGACCCAAATCCACGTGACCGGCACTCATCACACTACTCGATCCCAGCGAACCAAACCATATGATGCATTCAAATCATATGCATAAAAACCAATTCAATTGCGGAAGCTCCTTGAAAATCATATACATTTTCAAATTAAATGATAAAATATTTTTCAATTCGAAATCACACATGACGCCATTCATGATAATAACAATGAGATTAAGCAAAATAAATATATTTTCATGTATGTCGTGTACAGCCCCGTTACTACAACCTTTCACAACTATCTATGGAGCCTCTATACCAAAGAATAGAATCAAACACTTGGGCTAATACCTGACGAGCATAAATTAAGAAAACAACATGATAGCTACCACAAAATAGGAGTGGTGCCTCACCATATACCTCAGGAAGAGAGTCATCCTAGCCCTGATCGCATGCCACGTATCACATATCACCCTGAAACATGTAAAGTAAGGGGGACCCTGAAGGGGGGCCCCTAAGGGCTTAGTACAGCACAACGGTGCTCAACAAGTGTCATATACTCTCTCTAACTTAAGTTCTTGGGACAAACTTTATAAAAATAATGCACGAATATTTGATGTAAAACGATAAGAAATTTTATCAATTCATGATCCTTATTATTTTAAATAAAAAGACAAGTGAAATATAACCCACAATATAAACTTTTAAAACATTTATATCAACCCAAGATTTTTGAATAAAATCATACAAAATAATTTTCATTTGCTTTAAGTCATTAAAATCACTTTCGGTTCCTCAGGCCTAAATATAAGAAAGTCCTCCTTACCTTTCACCGGGAATACTATACCATCACAGACATAAGAAGGTCAAATAGGTTATGTACCTAGTGGCAAGTATCATATATCCTACTTGCTCAGGTCGTCTCATCATAGTGCCGTACGAATCTACTCAGCCATGCTAATAATAGCACAAAATAGTACCCTCTTGAGGGAGAGTACTCTGTCGTAGTATATACCACAAAGTGGCCATCTAAGCCTACACCGGCACGTGTAGTTGTATGACGGCGAACACGATATATCCAAAGTCAATCTCGGTGAACACATGTAACTCTCAAAACATTTGATATTTCAAAGATAGATTCATAGCATAGTAGGCTCAAATGATCTATTTTTTATCAAATCATAACATTAATAGAAAATCTAAACCATTTGAACAAAATTTAAATAAACAATCTTTTACATGTTAAAGCTTGTAGCAATATAACATCAATCTTTAAAAGATACCACATGCGCTATTCTATTTATCAATTTTCAACAGAATTACTTTCCATGAAAACTTAGATTTAACACTCAAATATGTATACTCTTATCAATACGTATGTTTTGATAAAAACTTATAACATTTATCTTAAGTGTTATTTTGCCAATAAGATTTAAAATAAAATTTTATAAAACGACATGACACTAAATATGCAACATAATATTTAGTATATGGAGATATCTGTACTTGTTTGTCCCCACAAGCACGAAAGCATATTTGCAAACAACTTATGCATTAACTCGAAACATGCTTTTAGAAAAGATCCCTCAAGAAGAGTAAGTTTTAATCAACTTACCTCGTTTTTGGTTTATTAACATTCACAAGCTTTCAATCATCTTCCATCGTTCCAATGTTGATTAAAATGCTCAAACATAAACAACATGTCAATATCTACAATTAGATATCCTAATTACATCAAAATATGACCTAAAATATTGACCAATATTCATTTATGGCTTATAAGTTGATCACAAGTCTCGAACAACTCAAATCGCTGAATAGATTCACATGCTAGCCCATTCAACTTCATTCTTATATTTTAACACCCATTCGAAGTCATTAATGGTGCTACATCAATTTTCCAATGCCACCAAGTTACTATTCATCGTCGTCCATAGTCAACACTTGCAAAATATACAATTCAGGTGATTACTTAGTTGATCACTTCCCACTTTTGCTAACAAATAATTTCATAGATTCATTGTATTCATCAATTTCATCACCAAGATTACTATTCATCTTCTGCCTCATTTTTTTCAAAAGTACTATTCATGCCATGAACTAGAGTTTTATAATCCAATCTTTCTACTATTAAAACTTGTAACATATGCTTCAAATACTTCTAACTACTCATAATAAACGAGTTTGAAGCATTAGAATTACCTCTAGTAGATCAATGTTGAAAAATCACAACTTCGGTGATTTTTGTGTTCTTGAGGATTTGATGATGAAATCTAGTATTTGGATGCAAGAATGATATTAGAACTCATGTATATTGAGTAAGAATCAGACCAAAATATCATTAACAACTTACCTTAGTTGGTTGGACTTGATTTGAGCTTAAAATCGCCTCTTGACCTCAAGAACCCTAATCCCAAAAGCTCAAAATATTCCCTTTCCCCAACTTTGTACGTATAGGTCCAAATTCTGGGTTTCGGATGCTGCCCCGGACGCTTCGCGTCCGCAGTTCACTCCTCCTCTAAGCTCGGATGCAAACTTGGACGCTATAGCAGTACTTCACTGCCAGCCTTTGGTAATTTGATCATAACTTCTTGTAGGAATGTCCAAATGACGAATGGTTTGAAGCGTCATAAACTAAACTCGAAGTTCTTTCATTCAATAGGTTGTAAACCACATAACTCTTAATATATATCTAGATATTCTCCTCCAAATTTAGGTCTTGTGCGTGCTCATTTGAAACTTTAGTCTATCATGAAATTTTCAACTTGACTTGTCCCAAGGCTCTCCTTAGGCCCTATATCACTTCAAATACACCTTGTACACTTATTATTATATCCAATTAATATTTATTATATTAATAGTCCTAGTCTGCACACAAAATAATGTAATTAGCATACATCAACTTTCTTAATAGCACTTAGGCACTTCAAAATTTTTTCGGGGTGCTACAAAAGGCATTGCCTGGAATTTTGGAACGGGAGCCAAATAAGCATTTGGGATGATAGATGGGTTATTGGCAATCACACCCTAAGGGAACTAATTGAGGGGCCGCTAGGCAAGGAAGATATAAATAAAAAAGTTAACTGCATCATTACTAAAAAAAATTGAAACCTAGAAGCCCTATCATACGACCTACCAAATAAGCTTTCTGATATCGTAACACAAACATATATTCCGTTCTCAGAAAAATTAAATGACTCCTTCTTCTGGAAAGAAACGGAAGATGGGAACTTCACAACAAAATCTGCCTACAATCTCTTCATTAGGCTCACAGAGGCAACTCAACCTCATGAACCTTTTAGCCACTTCTGGATATAGAAAGCACACTGCCACAACAAACTCAAAACTTTCCTCTGGCTACTAATACATTAACACCCGCCTACTGCAGCTGTCCTAAGCCAAAGGAAAATAATTGAATGCAACTCCTGCAAACATTATGGGACAGAGGAAAACATAAACCACATATTCTTTCGCTGCCCTATGAATAATATAATATGGGGAGAGGTAAATATCACCACCCCAAACTCAAATCAACTAGATTAGATAAAGGATAAGTGTTCCTCCACTACGAGCATCACACTACCAAATAACTCATCAATCCCGTTGGCTATTATCACACTAATTATTTTTTGGCATATTTGGCTCAACCGTAATCATAACATTTTTAATAACTGCTCAACACACATTGATAGTAAAAAAATCATTATGCACGCAATGGAATACCTCTGACTAACAAACCATAACTTCAAACATTTCATAACCACAAAAATTCCAACAAAATGGACACCCCCACCACAAAACTTCTATAAACTCAATATAGATGGTGCACACCAAAAAACTCCAACATTGGAGGAGCAGGTCGAATCATAAGAGGTTCCAAAGGAAAATGGATTGATGGGTTCTCCTGCCACATAATGTTCTTGTTACCCATCCAAGCAGAAATTCTCGCCCTACTAAAAGGATTGGAACTTGCTTTCACAAAAAATCGAATTGCGATTATAGTGGAAACAAATTTCTAGGTATAACCTATTACAAGACAAATCTCTTAGTAAAGCTAATGCTAATTCTATCCATGAGTGCAGATTCCTGCTCGACGCACTGGGCCAGCCGGATGTTAGACATGTCTACCGTGAAAGAAACCAAGTGGCCCACACGCTAGCGCAGTTTGGGAGCAGCTGTAACTCACATACTAACGTTGAATATGACGAACACTTCTGGAGTGAACCACCTTCATTTACTTTCTCTACTTTCCGGAAAGACTTACTTGGAACTGTTTCGTTAAGATCAGTCCAAGTATGTAATAACTCTCTTTAATTTACTGCATAACAATAAATTCATTCTACCAAAAAAAGAAAAGAAGGTGTCTTTGACTTTTGAAGAGTTAACGAGCACTTGTATAAAGTTTCTCTCTAGCTTTGTTTTGTAATAATTAATTCCTCTTAACATAATTACACTACTATTAATTAAAGAGACAATATTTTGAATTATGAACTTGTACTAGCTCACTTAATTATGAATATATATTAATTTTATTTCAAAATAGTTTGAAGCATCTATATTCGAATTTACACTAAAAATTAGGTACTTTAACCCTGGTACTCCAAATTTCTTCACTTAAAATAGGGCTGAGAGAATAGTTAATTACTCTTAACTGTTTAAAGATATTTTTACAACTTGTAGCATATAAAAGAGAGTGATTTGACGCTATTTTCTCAATAAACTTGCAAGAAACCTTTAAAAGCGTACGAAAGTTCACTATATTACATGAAAGTAAAATTAAAATAAGGTGTTTTACTAGTACAAATACTCACTAATTTACTGAGGTTTAAATTTTGGATCTGCGAAGCGCCATTGAGTATTTCTAACGTTTTCTTTTCTAAGTTTCATATAAATAAACGTTTCAGTTACAAAATTCAAACATGTCTACAAATAGTACAAAAAGCAAGGCTTTTTTAAAATTGGGGTAACCTGGTGCACGAAGCATTTCGCATTTATGCAGGGTCTGGGAAAGGGTTGCATTCCAAGTCTTAGGAGTCAGGGATATAATATAGACAACTTACCCTAATACAAGCATTAGTGGTTGCTTCCGCGGCTCGAACCTGTAACCTATAAATTACACTGTTGCTCCGAGAATCCTCTTAACAAAACAAGGCTTTTCTGGTTCAAAACAATTCAACTCGATCCAATTATTCACAGTTGGACAATGGAACTATCTGTCAAAGGCAGATAATACTAGAAATGGACATTTTTTTTTAATTTTCTAAAGTATTTGGGACAAAGGAGATATGGGTATATGATTCAATGATGAAAGTGATGTTTTCCACTAAAAGAGAGTGAATAATAAGAAAATGACAAAAGACAACCGAAAGAAACTGTTAACTAATTTAATAAAGCAAAAAAAGAAAAAAAATGAGACTAGTCTGGTTCAGAAGTACTTCAAATAATGGGAAATGATGTTACAACTGAACATGGTATGTGTAGATAGAGTTTATTTTCACCACATTCTTCAGCTTTTTATGAACCACTGATTAAAAAATAAATTTAGTGGGTTCATCCTTCTTCTACCTGTTTCCTCCACGTTATTACGTCAAAACGTCGAATGAAATAGGAACAACTTAACAATTCCTAGTTTATTTTGATTGACTTGATTTGCTTTCATTTATCTTCTTCTATAAACAATACTCTTATAATTGCTAGAAAAATTGTGCTTAAGTTTCTTTCCGAGCGAGTGATCACTCTTATAATTTGTTATAAAGATTAAATCGTAAATGTGACGTCCATGACGGGAGACGGACCGACAAGAAGGGGTCAAAGAGAAAGAAATGATTGAGTTTTAAACTTGAAAGCATTGGAAGGTAAATGCCTCGAACTTCAATTGAAGCTTGGATCGAGTATTTGACGCTCTTCCAAGTAACAAGCTATGAGTCGTTCTCATATGCATGTTTCTTGATCAAGAAATGAGAAGATGAATCTTTAAGTCACTTGTTTGTTAACCTACTGCTAAGCAAGATAAGATTCTTGAAAAGAGTTTTACAACTACATTAATTTAATAAGATTAGATTCTAAAACAATGAACTTTATGTGAGTGACAGATCAAAATCACTATTGACTCACATATAGTTCGGACTTCAGATTTAGCAAAAAAAAAAAAAAAAGAAAAAGAAAATTGAATAGGACTGTGGTCACATGGTTTTATCTCACTTATATAGTTCTTGTCTTTGGGACCACAATTATCTTGCCATCTCATTATATCATAGACATAAAGAGAACAATTTCAGCAAACAGTTACATAGATTATCCAATTGTACTTCTTTGATCCATAGCAATATAATTTATTTAATATGAAGTCAAAGAGACTATATAAGACCGACTTATTTTCTTTGTAATTAACACAAATTTGTGTTATTCCACATTATTTCCTTTAATAATGCTACATGTTCTTTATTTACTACTATATCATTATCTATATTATTATAAAAGTATGAATACAATGTCATTTTACAAAAATAACCTTATAATATTAAGCATAATAACTCACAACAAAAGAACATAACTGGAATTCTAGATATTAGCTTTGCAATCCTATTAGTTTTAGGATATAATATTACATATTAGGAATCCTACATGATTACCTTTAGGAATACTATTAGTATAATTAATTTCGGGCATAGACATATAATACTACATGATATCATATAAACCTCGTACCTTTCGGAACACGTTAGGTTTCCTTTTAGTATAATTACTTTCAGGACAGACATATATTTTTAGTCATGTAATCATATTACATTTAGGATATACTTCTTAAAAAATTCTATTACTAATTTTTAGAAAAGGAGAGCCTATATATTCTATGTTAGTTTTTTTTAATATATAAGATTTTAAAATTAATAAATTTTTGTCTATTAAATTCTTATTAACAATATGCAGGAAGATTTAATAAATTCATTTTCATAAGAATCCTCCGTGTTGGAAATACATTACCACTCCATAATGTCTAATACCAAGAAACAATAAAAAGTAATGTTAAATGGACTGCAAAAAGCGTGTATATTGAGAAAAAAATATCCCCAAGATAATATATTTTTATCTTATATTTGAACTATTTTTCTACTCAAATAATATTTCTTTATCAATTTTTCGTATAATATTAAAAAATATACCCAATTATTAAACAACAATTAAGAAAATATTTAAGAATATAAATGTGTGAGAAAGACAAAGAAAAATAGTTGATAAGAATTAATACCACTAATGATTCTGTATATATAAAGATCTAAAGTGGAACGTTAGATCGACCTTTTTACTCTTTGAAAATAAAATTTATGTGAGGATAAAGTTATAATTAATATTAAATATTCAAAACAAAATATGAACTAATACTAAGAATTTGAATCAACATAAAATATATTATTTTTTATGTTAAGACCAAATAATTAATTCTTTCAATTAATTATTTAGCTAGAGAATCCGATTCAATTATTTTTAAATTCATCATATGAGTAAAATTATTTTTTAAGTTAAAAAAATCTTAGGGTACATAGATTTATTCTATAAAAAGAGCGTTAAAGATTAAAAATATTAGAACACAAAGTAAAAAAGGTTAGTATAGTATTAAGACTTAAAAGGCCATACAAGTGTCTGAAGAAGCACAATCAAAACTAAATCCTGAACAAAAATAAGCTTTCAAGACTATATTATAAAGAATCGACTCTGGTATAGAGGTATTATCGTTTGTAGATGCCTTCGATGGAATCGAAATATATTTTGCATCAATTACTTGCAAATGTCAGATCAAGAGGCATGATACCGTCAGTAATAATAATAAGTGGTGTACCAACAATAATTTTATTATGAGACCACTCACTTTAGATTTGATACACCTCTTTAAATAATTGAAATAACCATAAAAAATATATTAAAGCAGACAATAATGCTAAATTTATAAGGAAAATTAATAATATGAGATGAAACGCTTATGGGGAAGTGTTAAACGATTGATACAATTGCTCGGAGTTCTAGAGATAAATTGGAAATCAATGAATAGCTTGGTGAAAAATTAATGGTTTGGAATGTGATTTCTGTCAAGTACTAAGTAGTTCCAAAATCGACGAAAGCAGAGACTATAAAGGCTAGCTTGCCAAAATTATACTTGTGGTCTCAAATGAAAAAGATTCAATAGAGAAGAAATATAAAGTAAGAACAGATCAAGTATTCAGTTATTTATTGCTTCATGAAGGATATAAAAGATGATTTGGTTCTTCCAGAATATTGGGTTATCAGCCCTAATGGTAATAATAATGCATTTAATAAGGGAAATATTTTCATCATTAGATTAAAATGCAATTTGTGCAAATTGCGCGATAGAAATTAAAAAGCAATCGTAGCTAGCAGAAATGAATATGTTGATCAACTAAATAAAAGGTTGATTGTAAAATTTTATGGTAAAAATAAAATATTTTTTAAATTTTAACTTAGTAGAAGATGATACTAACAGTTACTACCAAAAAATAAAAAATACTTAAATACTTTAATACCAAATAGCCTTCTACCATACATATTTGTTGTTAAGTTTATTATTTCTTACATATGTTAGTATTTCCATATATATAATAGACTAAGTTAAAATTGATCTTCCGTTGCATACAGGTTGATTATGAAGAAAAATATACCCATCATGCTACTGAAAAACTTATGCCAAATAGCTTATGTAATAGCATACATGTGGTATATAAAAAATTTGACAATAACATCAGACATGCAAAAAATTATGATACTTGTCAATACTTCTAAGTATATTTATATCCTTGAATTCAACTTTCATCTTCTGAAATACCAAGTTGTCACGACCCAAAATTCACTATCGATCGTGATGGCGCCTAACGCCATCGTCAGGCAAGCCAATGGTGACTGATCAACTTAATTACTTATTTTATTACTTTTTAAATCATAATTCTTATTAAGGAAGGAAATTTACGCTTTTAAATCCACGGGAGCGTACATAATTAATAGTTTATAAAAGAAAATGAACGACGATAATGATATATAGCTCCATAAGCATCAACTAGCATACTCCAAAATCCGGTGTCACAAGTGTATAAGCATTTACTAAGGAGTACAATAATGATACAAACATCTGTCTAGAATGTAAATGAGACAGGACAAAATAAATAGTATGATGGAGACTCTGTGGACTGCGGATGCGTAGCCCGGGATGCAACTCACATAAAGCCTCCACAACAGCTGCACCTACGCGCCAAGATGATCACTAAATGAACCTGTCAGATCCTGCACATTTAGTGCGCAGAAGTGCAACATGAGTACATAAATCAACGCGTACCCAGTAAGTATCTAGCCTAACCCGGAGAAGTAGTGACGAGGGGTCGACATCGACACTTACTAGTGGTCCAATTAATTAATATGGCAAATCATAAACAGATAAGAAGCACAACAGTAGTACGAGGTAAATCTGTAACTAACACAATCTTCGAAAATCTCTTTTAATGATATCAAATTCTCAATCCTGTATTCTATCTCAACAGCTCAAAAATATCAAGTGCCAATATCAAACGGATAAGGAGCTACCATATAAAGTGCCGGACATCAGTGGAAGGATAATCTCGTGAACATTCTGGCTGCTAGCGATATAATGCACGATTATGCCAAGGTCGTACGACCTGGTCCCAGAAGGAATATGATACTGCCGAGGCGAACGGCTCGATCCCATCATAACGTGCACATTGTTGAGGGTTGAGCGGCACGAACCATAGATGCATTTATTATACTGCCGAGGCGAACGACCCGCTCCCATAAGAGTGTGGTATATGATCCTGCCGAGGCGTTCGGCCCACTCCACAAGAAAGGAATGAAATTTTCGAATTACGAGGCATGTGCTTACAATATAGTATATGAACACAAAGTGAGTATATCCTTTACCGATTCTCAAATAACTTGTCAACAACTCATTCTGCTCTAATTGAAATTTTAATTGAACTTGATTTAGAAATTACATATATATATTAGGCATTTTAAATTTGTGTGAAAATAATTTTCAGTATGTTTATGTTTTGCAATTATAATAATAAATAAAGCACAAGAACAAACATCCTAAATATTGGACTATATTTATCGCAATATATTTTCTTGTACTAACAACTATATGTTGCACTTTCAAGAGGAATTTCAATATCGACAACAAGAGTTCTGGTTATGGTAGAGCAGCCAAAAAATTAGAAGGAAACATACACAAAAAAATATTGTCTACAAAGAAGTGTTCTGTAAGATAGCATCACATTAAATACTTTTAAACTATAATACATAATTATCTAACTAATATGAGAAAAATGATTATTTGTGTAAGTTCAAATGATTTCATTTATTTTTAACACAGAAGAACGTGTATTCCATGTGATATCTAGTTTTAGGTTCTAAAATAATTTACTGAAGAAATGATTACGGGGAATCTTGAGTTTATGAGAAAAGATAATTTAAAAATCTCTAAAATGCTAAATGAAGAAACTTATTCCATGTGATATCCAGATTTAGGTTCTAAAATAATTTAGTGAATAAATGATTATGAGGAATCATGTGTATTACGAGGATAGACAATAAATTTCTAAAGGATCGTTTAGTACGATGGATAAGTGAATAATTTTGGGATAAATTATCATGCTCATTTTTAGAGTTACTTTATGTGCAACTTCGACCATATTTAAAAAAATCATAGCAAAGAAGTCCCTAAAGGGAGAGTATAAAATACAATATGCAAAACCCACATAGACAAAACACATGAGAAATACAAATAAACAAGTCTAATGACCCAACTAACACATTCAAAGTTGTGTTAGGTCAAAACGAACAATATCACAATAAATTTTATTGTTGCAAACACATTCAAAATATAATTTGTTTGACTTCGAAATATGTCAAATAATTTAAAATGTATGAAGGATATAATAAAGTATTAGGGGTATACAAAGGAAACTGATAAACCGTACTAAACAGATAATTCAAATTAAGCTAAGGAAAAAAAATCCGATTATGGTTCGGTTTGATTTAGTTTGGTGTTGGAAAAAAAATCTGATCATAATTGGTTTGATTTGATTTTAACTAAAAAAAGCCAAACCAAAACCAAACCAACCCGACATTACATATATAGAAATTTTAGATATATTTAATACATAAATATACTTATTGTATGTAATTTATAAATATTTCTTAAACGTTTTCATAATTTTATCTTTTAAGGTATTATTTCAAGGTTGGACTTAGAACTTTTGAATGTTTCAATAAATTTTAAGCCACTAATATTAGTAACTCAAATAATGCTAACAAAAGCTCAAACCAAAATCAAATCAATATTAATGCTATAAGAAAAGACATTTAATTCAATATTAAGAATGACAATATATTGAATATCTATTTTTTGTTTTGCAGATTTAGATAAAAATGCATAACCTATTTTTATTTTAGCATGACTTAGAACTTTTAGATTCTATATATTTTTATTATGACTTTTTAATTAGCAATATTTATATTACATGATTTTCTTGTCTTTATTGTTGAATATTTTAGGATAATGCCATGACACGTCTCATATTTTATATTATTTTCTTGAAAAGCATATTATATAGTTGTTTCTTACTGGGGTCAAAGAAATATTTGGAGCACAAGTTATATGTTTTGTGCTATGAAGATTTTACCGGAAAAAAACCTGAATAAACCAAAAATCCGAGAAAAACTGTGATTGAAAAACCCAAATTTTACTTGTTTCGTTTGATCTTTAGATAATAACCCGATTTAATTTGTTTAAATTTGATAATTGTAAAATCCGAACCAACCAAACCTATATATGCCCCTATAAAATATTATGAACTACTAAGTAGTCAGTACTCCCTGTCTCTAAAAGGATAGTGGGGTTCGATGTACAAGAGTTAACACATGTAGTATCATTATTAGAGTTTTAAGTATAAGTATCCGTCACTATTACGTGTTTTATTAAGTAATTAGTTTTATTTTTAAGATCACAAATTACATATTTTAAAGAGTTTTATATATAAATATTCTTTGAGCGACCTAATAAGGTAAGAAATTATTTATGATATACATAACTACAACTCTTATTATATTCCTAATTCCTTACTGGGTTCCTTATCATGAAATCCAAAGCCTTTTGTCCTTTGGTCTAAACTTTAGCTGAACATTTATCAAACTCATTTCAGGAAGGAAACTTCCTATCTTCTCTCTCACTAAATCTCCTCCAACTCCCCCACCCCACCCCCNCCACACTCATCATATGACCGTATAAATCTCTCCATTTTTCCTCACAACTTTTAACACAATTATACCTCCAATTCCAAATGGCTTCCATGAAAATGTTTATGTTCCTTCAACTCAGCCAATTTACTTTCTTCTTGTTACTTAAGGCCACGGCTGAGCTTCACCGGTTGGAACATCCGGCGAAAACCGACGGCTCGCTTAGCATTTTGGTCGTCGGAGATTGGGGACGGAAAGGAACCTATAACCAAACTGAAGTTGCTCGTCAGGTAATTAAGATTACACTTAATCTTTACAACAAAGGCTTAGTTAATTTGACTTTAATTATCTTCCATCTTTGGAATGCAACTTTGAAATTTAAGAAAAGAAAGAGTGTAGCTTATAGTTTGTAAAATAAATTATATGGAAGTAGGAAAGTAGATTAAGGTCAAACGAGTAAAAAGAAGAAAAAGAATATTTTACCCTATCTTTTCCAATTTATATGACACAATTTGATCTTAAAAATGTCAAATAATATTTGTGTGACTATAATTTTTTTTAATTAAAAACAATAAAAATTTAAATCAAATTAGTTTCAAATACAAAAATATGTTATTCTTCTAGAAATGACCTAATAAAAAAACTGGGTCATTATAAGTGAAACCGATGTCAGCCATTTGAAAGAATACAAGTGGTGACAGACAAAAGTCGTATCTTTTAAATGTCTATTTCCCACTTCTCATTGCCTTTGATTGGCAGGGGAACTAAAGAATGATACCTTGCAGATTCCAAATATGTTCCTACAACCTGTGATGGATTTAGATCATAATTTACGGGTTTGCAGGGACTCAATAACTTTCGTGTGTATATATATATATATATATATATATATACGATAAATTTAATAATTATTATTATTCTATATTAGTTTAAGCTTCGGCTTCTTAATCCTATTCCTCGAGTAGTTAAGCATGTGGGTCCTCAAAAATATCGATTATCTAACATATCTCACTAATGAAAGAGTCATAATCATACTTCGACCTTAATCAATTCAGCTCTTTTTGGTTGCTTGTCGACCTTCCAATTCATTTTGTTTCTCTTTTGTATTATTTCTTGAATAAAGACATTTGATTAATGCCTCCTAACCTCTATGGTTTTATTAAGTTAGATATGATATTTGAAATTGACAGAGTAATAAGCAATATGAGTAATATCTTTGCTCATTGAGGTCCCATTTTCTTTTTCTCTTTTATTTAATCCATTCATTTATTGACACCTAGCTAATCAATATTGTGTATTTCAAACTTTATGTTTCTTTTGTCGGTTCACTTAAATTTGACTACGTGGCTTCATATCTTTCATTCATACTTTCTTATCTTTTTCTTTTATTTTAAAAGGTACAATGTGTCACTAATCACTACTAATATTAACCTTCCACTCTTAAAGTGTGATTTAAAAAAAAAAAAAAAAATTGTAAACCCCCAATATGACATGATTATGTAGATATAAGAAGTAAAATGTACGCCTGTCAATATTTTCAAAGATGAATAGGAGTAGATAAATGGTTAATTATAATTTCTCTATTTTATATTTCCTAAAATATTATTCTTATCTTGAATATATGTAGATGGGAATAATTGGAGAGAGATTAAACATAGATTTTGTTGTATCAACTGGCGACAATTTCTATGATAATGGATTGACTGGTGTGGATGATTCAGCTTTTGAGGAGTCATTTAGCAATGTTTATACTGCTCCAAGTTTACAAAAAAAGTGGTACAATGGTGAGTTTCTTTCCTTTCCCTTTTTAACCAATATATATATATATATATATATATATATATATATATATATATATATATAAAATATTAGAGTAACAAAAAGTAAAGACATATATAAAATTTAAATTTGATAAATTCAATATTTAAGATTCTTAACATATATAGATTCAAATATAATATTTAATTAGTTATTGCAACTTCAATATTTAATTATTTATTGCAACTAAGATACCACTTAGTCTAACTGGATTGCTTCAACGGAGCTACATGGAACCTTTTACAGAGACATCAGCCCTGTCAAACTACAGTCCTGTCAAGCAAACCTAAACCACAGTCCTCTTTCTTAACCCTTCAGCACGCTCACCTAGCTAATACGGGTTCATGAGAACCACCGGTTATGCAGCCATAACCAGGGTTTACTGCCTGGAGTGTGAACTGTCTGGGTTCTATAGTCTCAACCTTAGAAACGTCGGGTGATACAGTATAAAATTAATACCAAAACATGCTTAAGAATAGTCTAGTATGCATAAGTTCAACACTTCAGTATTTAGCCTATCATTTAGGCTAAATGAATATCTTAATCTATCAAAAACTAGAATTAAATAGTACCTGAGACTACCGAAGTTGTGGCCAAGTGACCTTTTCCGATTTTATTTTCAATAATAACTGAATATAAAGATGTTTTCACAGAGAGAGAGAGAGAGTTCCTATGAGAGGTTGAAAAAGACATTGAAGTCCCCACCATTGAATAATTGGGGTAATAAAGACGATAAACTTTAATAAAGCATTTGACCCGACCATGAGAGGTTGTCAGAAATCTACTTTTATTAAGTTAATTGTCCGTTTCTCTTTTAGCTTTTTCTTTGTCGGCCATAATGTAATTATTTTTTCTAATGAATATCATTAGGAAGCAAAGTACTGTTAAAAAGAGTAGGAATGAAGAATATGATATGGCTCAACAACTAGACCTTCTTAATAAATGAGCGATTCCTGGAATTCAACCTAAGATTATATACCAACTAGGTACCTTTAAAAAATTAGGTTTAAAACAAGTAGTTAAAACTACTGAAGAGACTATCACAGTAAATAATGATCATGCTACTTTTAGATTATTATCTTAAAATTATTTAGGCCCTTATCGGGAAACTCATAAATTTTTGCATATTGGCTTAATACAAGTTGCCTTCAAGCCACTTACGTTAAGAGGCTTACCTGAAAGCTTCATAGTAGCTCTCAGAAATGGCAGAAACCAAAACTGGAAAAAGCTCCTTATAGAGACAATACAAACCAGTTTGGCCTACGGCCCTGTATATTTTAATGCATATCCTAACTTACAGATTTCTTTGAGTGATGAAAACTCTTTAAATGCTTTGATATTGAGTATTAAACTTCATGGTTATGATTATATGCCAGGAATAGAAGTTATATGTATATGTTATAGGATTTATTGTAAGCATTTATATACTTTAAACCCTATGTGCAAAATTATGAATTTCAAAAATGAAACTATTCTTATATATATTAGAATAATCATTCTGTGTGAGCATAGTATTCAAATTTCTAGCAGTAATTTTGCTAGTATCATCATCAAACAATTTTGAAAATGCAGTATAATAAATTACTTTATTCTTTTCTCCCATTTGGAAAGATGTTTGTGGGGGAAATACGGATCTAGTAATTTCACCATTATTGAGTTTATAATCTCTTTCTAGCATGAAAATATAACCATCAACATATTTAGACATAAACCATAACACAAAAGTAATTATCTTATTGTGACTACTAATATCATTATAAAAATCATCTTGAAAGAATTTTATCAATTCTTATCAAAATTATCAAAAACTTAATTTCTGAAAAGTTCCTATCTGGGTTTTTAAAATTCTTCATAAATCATTTTTCTCGCCGGTGAACCCGGACTAAAATCTATTTGGTTTCTATCTATTTAAACCATTGGAAAAATTCATTTCGGATTCAGTTGGATCAGGAACAGCACTAGCAATATTATCAGTACTACTTTTTATGACATCTACTCTATTATTTTCTCTAATTTGGGATGTAGATGCTCTAAAAGAATTATTATTTCAAAAATTCTCTAATAAGAAAGTCAGGGAAACTATTATCTGTCCCTTTTTTATATAATCTCAAAATTAAATGGAGCTAACAAGGCTTGCCATATTGCAAACATCTGTTTAGAAACATCACGTTTACAATCTTTATTAAAGATAAATCTTGCTGCTTGGCCATCAATTTTTATTAAAAAATTTTGATTATATAAATTCATCTGAAATTTTAATACACATTTTACTAGGACGAATTCGTATGAACCCGTAATTAAAACGCTATATCCGCCTCAATAGTATGTGAATATATTATCATTATAAAAAAAAAAAAAAAAAAATACTAACAACAGCATGTGGATATATGTACTTCCCACGTTTGATTTTATGCATGCATTTGTGGCTGTCATCTTTCGAAAATTTATTTTGGGCAGCAGCTAAGTACTACTTTGGACCACTGTATAATTCCAACAAGAAATCGTACGAATATTCAATGTGCTGTTTAAGATTGTAAGGGTATTTATCAGGAAAATATATATCAGGCACGATAGTGGGGAAATTCATGAATTAAAACTTAGTCGCATTCAATATTTATATAAAATCATATTAATTTATCATATGACGGTCAGAAATCTGTTTTTAGTAACTAGTGATAATGATACATGTGAGACATATGCTTATATTTCCAGAAAAAATAATTTTTTTAAAACTAATTTGGGCCATATTGATTTTTTAGTTGTTAATGTTTTTATTGCAGTTTTGGGGAACCATGACTATAGAGGTGATGCTTTAGCACAATTGAGTCCCATCCTTCAGCAAAAAGATAGCAGGTGGATTTGTTTAAGGTCTTATATTGTTAATACAGGTAACAAACTTAATTAAGTTAAGCTTAATTAGGAAATTTTTATTATTAGGTGAAAATTTTAAATTTCACTAATATCTAAACAATTTCACCATTCTTTCCTTGGCTTGAGCAGATGTAGCAGAATTTTTCTTTGTAGATACAACTCCTTTCCAAGATATGTATTTCACAGATCCTAAAGATCATACTTATGATTGGAGAGACATTTTGCCTCGACAAGATTATCTTGTCAATATTTTGAAGGTAAAGTTAATTTATGCATTAGCCGTTTTGGTAAACTGAATTTGTTTCAAGACGTTTAACGTTTTAGAAAACAGAAACATCGTTTGGCCGAAAAAGAATTCACTTTTTTCGAATTTTTTTTACTTTTTTTTGAAATCAGTGACCATGAAATCTTCAATGTTTACTTAAAAATGAATTTCGAAATTTTTTAAAAATTTAAAAAACTCCAAAAAATTAATTTTCAAAATTTTTGCTTCACACTCACAGAAATTTAAAAACAGTTCACAATTATATTCATGTCCAAACACAATTCTAATTTTCAAATATTATTTTCACTTAAATTTTTTTTACTTTTACTTCTAAATTTTACAATTCTTATGTCCAAACGCCCACTAAATACTAACTGCGTTTTAAATTTTGACAAAGTTAGGACTTGGACTCTGCATTAAAGGAATCAAGTGCAAAATGGAAGATTGTAGTTGGTCACCACACAATTCAAAGTGCTGGTCACCATGGTAACACCAAGGAGCTTGAAATCCAGTTACTCCCTGTCTTGCAGGTAAAGAATTGGGCAAGATACAAACTTGGACATTTGGTCGAGATTAATTGTATTTGTTAGTCAAAAAATATATAAAACAAGTATATTTTTAGTATATAATACACATATATATAAAAAATAATATATTTTATTGACTATTATTTTTGAGAGCGGCTAAAAAAATACATTTCTCTAAAGAATTTTGAAACTTTTTAATAAGTACAAATTCTAGTAGTTTTTATATCAAATTTCCCGAGATCTTTGTTTTTGAAAATAAAATACAAGTGATATTTGCAGGCAAACAATGTTGACTTTTTAATAGATTGAAACAATAATATCGTTTCCTAAGTAGTTCTTTCTTCTCTTTTTCATTTTCTCTTCATTTTTCAGGCAAACGATGTTGACTTCTACATAAATGGACATGATCACTGCTTAGAGCATATAAGCAGTCCAGACAGGTGAATATTAAACATAACTAAAACTAAAAAGTGGACTTTAATTTAATTCCAAAAATATTAAAGGGGGGGGGGGGGCAAATTTTTTA